>OLMO02000238.1:1277959-1303545 GCA_900291935.2 Cassiopea xamachana
ATATAACAAAACCTTTTTATTGAGTTTACTTCAATCTCCTACGTCAAAGGTACTTCGGTTGAAAGTCAATTCATCTATTTGATAAAAGCAAATATATAGTTCGTTAATACAACTTTTTCATTTTCAAGACAATTTGGGAGACATTGCCAGATTAATCCAGGCAGATATTTGGATGACAGGTTCAATATATGAAGTGCATTATTGTGAGCGGTGAGTGGTGTTGATGTGAAGGAGCGCTTCCTCAAAAATCAATATGGCGGAAACGGTGCTTCAAGAGCTGAGAGTATTCAGCAAACGTCCTGCCCCAAGAAGTGGTCACAGATGCTGCGCAACTGTAGATCGTTTATTAGTTTATGGAGGATATGATAAGGACAATAACCACACTGTATATAGTGAAATTTTGTCATTTAGCTTGATTTCCAGGCAATGGACTGAGCTATCGCATTCAAGAAACGTACGATTAAAGTCTGCTTCAAGCTCGATGGTTCTTTATGACGATAATCTTGTGATTTTTGGAGGCTCTGGATTTCCATTTGGAGGATTTAATTCAAATGATTTATCTCTCTTTTCTTTAAGAACTGGACAGTGGCGCAAGCTAAGAAGTGACAGAGGAAGTCCTCCTTTGCCAAAGTATGGTCAAAGTATGGTTATCACTCCACACACTTATGAACCAAAGCTTTACATTTTTTCTGGAACAATCGGAAGGGAATTTGTAGATGAACTCCATTGTTATGATCTAGCAAATGAAACATGGCATGATATCTGGAAAGAAGGTGCCCCACTAGCAAGATATAGGCATGAAGTTGTTGTTTATGGCAACGATTTCTATGTTTTTGGTGGCGCAACTTATGATGGCGTCATTGACTTGCATGATATTTGGAAATTCAGTTTCACTTCCCATAGGTGGTATAGGCTAGAATGCAAGCCATTTGACAATGGAATTCAAGATGAATTCCCTGCTGCAAGAAAATCTCATAGCTGTATCATCTGGAAAGATACAGTATATATGTGTGGTGGCATTGACAATCATGCGGAAGCATTTAATGATATATGGAAAATTAGCCTTATTGATTTAGAATGGAAAAAGCTTAATGTTGTAAGTTGAGCTCATATTTTTTACTCTTCTTTATCACAGAATAGGGCAAGGCTTCAAGATATTAGTGATTTGATGTGTTTTCATAGGTACTTTGTGCAATTAGGATATTGCTCAGTGGAATTAATTTCATCCACTAAGAGTAATGTTGCATATTTTTAAGGCATTCAGCAGAAAAAGGCAGTAGGAATTTGAAGATTCTCCTCAATTTATCATAAAAATTAATGTATACAGATACATGAAGCTTAGGTTTAAGTGTTTTGAAGATTAGTGGTTGTGAATTAATTAAATTTATTCCTAACTTACAAACACATGTTCCATTTTATTTTGCATTTAAAAGTATGGCTGCCCTTTTTAATCAATATGAATGAGTTTTCAATTATCTCTTTTTTAGGTTTTACCAACTAAAATATACTTTCATTCAGCCGCTGTTACACCAGATGGGTGTATGTACATTTTTGGAGGTGTTGATTCTTTGGGGAAGAGATCGTCTTCACTTTATTCACTTTGGCTTACAGTTCCATCCTTACTTAAAATTACATTTTCTTACATTTTGAACCAGTTAGGTGAAAACTGTGATCATTATTCAATACTCAGTAGGTTAGGAATACCAAAATCTCTTTTAAACAGTACTTTTAAGGACAATCTTGCTTTGAGAAATGTTTCTTTCTCATAACTTTGTTTTCCAATATTTGGATTTATGTATAAATAATGCACAAATGGTTACTTCCTAAGGAGAGGCTGATAGTGTTTTCCCATGAATGTACTGTTTATAGCACTTGGTATTAAATCCAGGCATTAGTAAGTGTTTTGAGTGACATATCTACTTGCAAGGAGCTACAAGTCTTGTAAGTTTGTACGAATTTTCTGTTATACACACTTTGTGGACCTCTTTTGATTAGATTGTAGTACTAGATGTTCCTTAATAGTTCCTTAATTTTACAGCACATTTTGCATTTACCTACATAACTTTGGGACAATAGACAGCAAAGCAGGCCTTCCAGAAGGCATGAGATGAAAGAATAGCACAAAATTTCTGATTTAGCATATTTTTGTCAGTCAGATTTAGCATTCATTTTCTTAGACTACTGCATAGTGTATTGACTTGGCATAAATTTTCATAAATTTTTGGATCAAGGAAGTATTTTTCTTTAGGCTTTGTCCTTGGCGAGATTGTGGCAGAATAGCAATAGGAAAACTGTACATATATACTATTTAGCATTCTCATATTTACATTCAGATCTCATTTCAAATTTTTTTAGCTGCAAATATGAAGGATATTAATGTTATTATTGATAAAGAATGGATTGGTTTGCACAGAATAGCATGAAATTTAAGAAAAGGTAGTGTGAAATAGCATAAGTATTTTGAAACTTTATCATAGCATGGCATAAAAGTTTACGTGAATGTTGCATAAAGAATCTCTGAATTTTTGCTTGGAAGGCTAAAGCAAATCTAGAAATCACAGCATGAAACACGTGATAACTACCACTGTAACTCATAATTTATATCATTTTTAGCTCAAAATGAATGGAATTGGCTTCTTATTTCTCACCTCTTGGCAATGCTAGAAATATTCAAAATTGAAGAGTTATCCTACTGCTCATGTGGTGCAGGCATCCTTGGATATAAGTCAGGATCCAGGGTGCAAAACGACCACATTTTTCCTGACCGTAATAAGTAGGTATTAAGCAGAAATAATAGTTTTAACAGTCTTGGCTTTAAAAACAGTAAAAAAGAATTGTTTAGGTTTAGACATGATGCAAATTGTAAGCAGGGTGAGGACAGATATTAACAAATGTGTAGGACATCAATTTTGGTGGAGAAGTAGAGCTTATGAAAACTTGTGCTGAATGTGTTCAAAATGTTTCCACGACTTCCTTAACATTTTCTTTTCCAAAAAATATTCCCTGACCCTCTCTGACTTTCTCTGACCTACCTAAATTTTGATACTTTTCTCTCTGGCTTTCCAGACCATATGAGCTCTGTAAGTGTATGATGTTTTTCTACTTCCTCATTAATAATTTACAACATTACTTTTGCATTCTGTCAAGAGCTCTTCTGCATGTATGCCTACAACACTGTATAATTCCCCACAATCTCCATGCATGGATTTGTATTTTTCTTGAACTGAAGCATAATTGATATTTTCTTGGCAAATATGTTCAGTTTTATAGGCTGACCATGGTTTCCACAAAATCTGAAATAGAAAACTTTGCAATATGAGAAAACTGAAAGAAAACAGAGATTTAAAATAAATGGCTGTTACAGCAAGTCAAGGGTACATATTAGGTCCCATCTTATTATCTTTAGAAATGATCTCTTCCTATTTATTGAGGGTACTGGAGTTTGTAATCTTTCAGATGATGCAACCTAGAATTAAATGAAGAAAACTCACATCTTAAAGTGTTTGTGAACTACAATGGATTAATATCAATTAATAGTGATAGAACGATTCGTGAGGACAGCAAGAAAAGTCAAGTCAAAAAGTCAAAGTCCTTCCCGCGCCATTGGCGAGAAAAAACTAATGGGAATTATATTGGCTGGTGAATTAAATTTCAAGATGCACATTATTGCTCTATGCAATAAAGCAAATCAAAACTTGCATGCCAAGTCAAGAGTTTCAAGTTGCATGGGTACCAATCAGGGGTGATTTCTAGGGGGCTCAGGGGGGCGGAGCTACTAGTACCAATACACTTTGAAAAGATATGAGCTTTCATACTATATCATTTGTGGGCATTATCGATTAATTTAGATGAATATTGATAGGAACATGAACGAAAAAAGAAAAGCATGCAAGAAAAGGCTCGGCAAATCATGTACTAAAATACTGCATCTGATACGGAAACTACAATGGGTAATGATAGAATTTAGTCGCTGTACTAAGGAATGGACACCCACTAAGCTACTCCTGTGCATCCACTATCTCTTTCGATCCAAAAAGCGAGCCTCCTACCTATCTTTATCTAAAAATATGTTATATTTGTTAAGGAAAAGTGATTCTAATGAAGCCAAAGTGAAACATTAAAGAGTTCATTTCATTGTTCTGTTGCGAAGCTAATAAAGATCTAGTCCCCTCGAATGCATTCGCATTTGTTGGTCGACGAAAAACTGCATCTTCATTAGAAATTCGCATTATATGTAGCTGATGCATTAAACAAATAGCCGAAATAGCTAACTGCTTCAAGGATTCCAACTGGAACATGATATTCTAATTTTTGAATCACTCCATATAGATATAAATATATACAGTGAAATCTGTGTAATTCAAACTCTCTGGGATTTGTGAAACGTTGGAATTACAAAGACGTCGATCTATATGTGTTGTACAAAAACCGCTGAATCTTATCTCAGTTATCCTTAAATCCTCAATTTATAGGCATTAGCTACATAATCAAATGTTGCTCAACAGTTTCAAATAAAGAAAAACAATATTCATTAATTAATTTGGTGTTGCAATAAAAACATAACACTAAAATAGGCAAGAAACGTAGTACAGCAATAGCCTTGTCATTCATTAGTCTGTTTTTTAGAGCCGTCGGTCATCCTGCCTTGCCTTTTTTGGCTGGATAATTTTTTCTGTACATGAGAGGTAATATTAGCAAGCATGTCTCAAGCTAATAACAGCAAAAAATTTGAATGACAAAAATTTTGCAAGAATTTAATGAAAAAGATGTACTAATGTCACCAGCGTATTTGCAGAAAGTTGGAACCAGAAAGGTTTTTTAATTAGGTGACTAACATAAAGAATTACATAAAGTTAAAATTGCAGAGGCTCGAGTTATAGGGGTTTTCTTACAAGGGTTTGTTAGCAAATTTCAAAGGACATGAGAATTGTGTTCAAATTAGTAGAAGTTCGAATTACACGAGTTCGAATTAGACAGATTCCACTGTATTATACACATCAAATTTTAATGCAATATATATATATACATATATATATATATATATATATATATATATATATATATATATATATATATATATATATATATATATATATATATATATATATATATATATATATATATATATATATATATATATATATATATATATATATATATATATATATATATATATATAAACAATCAAAAGCTTCATCACTATGAAAACATTTTAAAATTAGAAAATAGACACTCAAGAAAAATTCCAACTCTTCTCTTAACGCATCTCGCCGTAGCTTCATCAGTTAAATTCCTTCCAGCTATACAAGAGTTTATATATAATCAACACCAACAAAGACTAACAATGCACAACTAAGAAAAGAAAATGGAAACAGTAAACAACAAGAGAGAACCACATTGGATAGCACATTAGGTAGAAAGAAGGAAATACAGAGTAATTAAAGACAGAGAGGTATTGGAGAAGTTGATAACGACAATCCCTCCAGGGCCGAGAGAGCGAAAACAGAGACAATAAATAAGTATAGCAGCATGGGAAGTTAAGCTAAAAATAATATTAAATAGAAAGACATAAAGTAGAGAATCCTAATATGATAAAGATGTAGCAAATAAATTAATAAGTAAATATTATAAAGGCGACCATAAATTAGCACAATAATAAACCATAATGTAAAGCAAAAATACAAACAGAAGCAGCGCAAGTAATACAAACTGATAAACTCAATAAATCATAAAACTATGTTTCCACTTGCCTAACATTAAGACCTCGGGGCGTGAAAGTGTCTAGCTTATATTGCCAGAAACTCTTACGTATCCTCCCCCCCAACAACAAGTCTATCTATTATCTTATCACGGATGTCTTCCAGAAACCCGAGATGGTTCTCCTCAGAGAAATGTCTGAAGAGGTCCGTCTAAGGAACTGATGACCCTGAACTAAACTTACGATAGCACGCAATGTAAGATAGACACTTTCACGCCCCGGGGTCTTAATGTTAGACAAGTGGAAGCATATTTTTATGATTTATTGAGTTTATCAGTTTGTATTACTTGCGCTGCTTCTGTTTGTATTTTTGCTTTACATTATGGTTTATTATTGTGCTAATTTATGGTCACCTTTATAATATTTATTTATTTATTTATTTGCTTCACCTTTAGCTTATTAGGATTCTCCACTTTCTATCTTCTTCTATGTAATTTTATTTTTGGCTTAATTTCCCATGCTGCTATACTTATTTATTGTCTCTGTTTTCGCTCTCTCGGCCCTGGAAGGATTGTCGTTATCAACTTCTCCAATACCTCTCTATCTTTAATTACTCTGCATTTCCTTCTTTCCACCTAATGTGCTATCCAATGTGGTTCTCTCTTGTTGTTTACTGTTTCCATTTTCTTTTCTTAGTTGTGCATTGTTAGTCTTTGTTGGTGTTGATTATATATAAACTCTTGTATAGCTGGAAGGATTTTAACTGATGAGGTTACGTGAGACGTGTTAAGAGTTGGAATTTTTCTTGAGTGTCTATTTTCTAATTTTAAAATGTTTTTATGGTGGTGAAGCTTTTGATTGTTTATATATATATATATATATATATATATATATATATATATATATATATATATATATATATATATATATATATATATATATATATATATATATATATATATATATATATATATATATATATATATATATATATATATATATATATATACACCTACAAACATATGCAAACTTATACGTCTTAACTAAATGCCAGTGATACACATGTTCACATGCTAAGCAAATTAAAAATCCAAATTTAAAGAACAAAATCCATTCTCTTACATTTCCTTTGTTGGTGTCAAACTCATTCTCTGTTTTGCTGTGTTGCAATCACGAAAGCTTCCATCGTTTAACCTGAATGTGCTGAATTCAATTGAAATATTTCTGGCATCATTTATTTCAATAAGATAAAAGCAGGTGTACGCTTTTGTGAGTCCTGTAGGTTTTCTGTTGGAGCATTCGGACTTCATAAATGTTGGTGTCAAAATTCTGTCTTGATTACTATTTAGAATTCCGCTCCCAAGACAACCTAAAAGATGATCAGCTTTTAGTTGAAGATTAAATGGGGGTATTAGGATGTAAATTGTCAGTCTGTATGCACTGTTTATATGGCTTACAACAGTGGTGGGGCCAGGACAAAGATGCTGGGGGTGGGCTAGTGCTGATTTGGTGCCGAAAGTGAACGGTGTCAAAGCAATTTAACTGACAGCACCTATCGTATTGGCTGAAAAAGCCAAAAAAAGTCATGGATATTAAGTAAGTGCCAACAGCGCACAGAAATTCAAGTGTCGACGGGGATCAGTAAAATCCAGGCGGGCTACAGCACCACAAACCTCCCCGCTAGCGGTATTCCTGGCTTACAACATATTCTATAACTTTCGAAATTAATGAATTTAGAGCTACCATTAAACCTATAGAGAAAACAGGTTCTATGGAGCATAGGTGCATATGCTAAGGGATGCCTATGCTTTGGGGGCAGGAGGGGCAGCTACTCCCTCTTTCGTTTTCCATTAAGGGTAGGGTGCAAGAATTGCGCTTCATGCTGACCTATTTCCATCGCTCTTATCTAGTGAAGGGGCATTTTCCGGCACTGCAGACGGTTTGGCTCAAGAAAATCTTTCTGGGGGCAATCCCCTAGACCCCCAACTTAACGTGGTATAGCTATGCGTCTACACCTGTAGAGGAACACATAAATACATAATGTGCCCTCAGAGGAAGCCTTGCCCCCTATCTTAGGCAAGCGCATGCGTCCTTGCATATGCTGCAGCGGGAAATTACCGATGCAAGACTGCAAAATTTTGCGCTGGTCGGGAAAATCTTGCCCTTACTTACCGGCCCACTAAGAAGGGCTGGATACATGCCTGAAATCTAGTAATTAAAATTTGTAGATTAGATAAAAATTTAAAGAGATACTAACTGACAAGCTGGCATTTGTTTGTGCCATTATCAATGCGACCATATTCACACTTGCACGGCTCTTTCCCACAAACATCGAGAGCTCCATTGCAAACTTGTCCTTCTCCACAGCTTTTGCAAGGACTTTCCACCTTCAATTTTAAACAAAACCATAAACTAACATCATTTGACAAAACAGAAACTAATTGTTAACTCACTACTGCAAATTTCAAGCAGGCATTATTGTCAAGAAATGCATCTCGCCCAAGGGCTCAACGCAATTGTTTGAAATTGCAGATTTCGAATAGCAAATCTCCATCGCAGTGCAAATGCAGTACTTTATGGGTAGACATTCTCGCGGGTAGAAATTTTCACAACGATAAACATTCACGAACGTCCAACGGAAAAATTTAATTTCGAGTGGCGAAAACTTCGTGAGCGAAGAAATTTCGAAGGCACAGAGATTTCGCTGGTTTCGTGATAATCAGAATTAGTTGATAGCAGAATTTCCATATTTGACTTTCACATTGTGCAGATGCACAGAAAAAAACAGGAATCTCTATTACACGCATTTTTCTTTATAAGCAACTGCTTTATAAGCAAGGCAGTACTCGGCAATGCAAAAAGTTAAGCAATTTTAGTACTGGATTGAAGACTGCTAAGCAATTTGAAAAATTGTATTTTCAGTACTTAACAGGAAATGTGAACTGACGCCATCTTATTAACAGGAATAACCTGTGCAAGCGTTATCTGCCCTCAATACTTGTTGACTTTCAATACTTACAAATTATCAAAACCGTTTTCAGTTTATATGGCCCTATATTTACCTTTTTCTAATCTATTTTCAAAAAACACGAACATAAAGTTAAGCAATTGCTAAGCAATTTTGAATACTCAGATTTGCCTTTCAGCTAAGCAATTTTTAGTACTGAACCCAAGTTGAAATTGCTTATAAAAATATGCGTGTACTAGATTAGTATCTTGGCTACTATTAGCACAATGATTCTTCACAACGTGGAACTATTTTTTAGCTATTTTCTATTTCCTAGCTTCCTATTTTCGGCCGATTTTAGTGTGTTGAGTCTAGTTTCTTTCTGGTTTCTTATAAAAGAATGAGCTTTGGAAAACTACAGAAACCAGGCGTTTAAGTAAAACTTTTGCGACAGCTGATTTTGAGAAATATTTCGTGGGTATGAACATTCGCAAATGGTCTTGCAACTACGATTTCGCGGGCATAAACTTCCACGATCGATGAAAACATTCACGAAATCGCGAGTTTCTATACGCGAAACTATCCACCAATACAGCAAATGCTATGTACGAAGTATAGTCAACTGAATTCCTTTGTTCTCTTATTTCATAGTTTTTCAGCTCTTATCCACAACTGGTTGACAATCCTGATCATGTAAATCCTATCAATAGTTTTGATTTAAATTAACTTTGTGTCGAAAATCTGTGCCTAGTTTAATTACTTTTTAACGCAGCAGATTTAATATTAGTTACAACAGCATGAAATACTTTATATTCAGAAAGACTTGAATATAATTGAAATGAACTTTCAGTGACTAACATATTTTGTATTCAATCATTACCCCCTTGTTAACCCAAAATATGGATTCTTATGGCATGCTAATTGTGATTGAAAGTGATCACCACTAACACATCATTCTTGGAAGTTCAAGGTAATCTACTTACCAACACTTTTGAATTTACGGACATATCGTTCACTGCAAGGACTGTTTAAAGACTAACAAAAACTTTAAAAGTAATGTATTTACCCAGAGCTTTGCGATACTTGTCCTGTTCAGCTTTACATACATCCAACTGTTCTTTGGAGTAAGGATCGATGATGAATTGATCTCTATTAGCTGGCACAAAAAACTATTATTTGCAAGGCTGCTCAAGTTGATACCATCACATGAATTTGTTCGAAAGCATTGATCTTGACACTGTAATGACGTATAAGTGGTACTGGTTCTGATGACCTTAGCAGACATTTGATAATTCATCTTCACCTCTTTGCATAATGTAGCTTCGTTCAAGTTAACAGCTTTGAAATGGCAGACAATAAATAACAATGACATGGCAACACCACATATATCTCTCTTCATTCTGCCCAAAATTCTCTCTCAATAGCAATCCTCTCTTTGCAGTGCTGCAGCAGCACACCTATGCTTTCCAAATCTGATAACTATACTGGAATAGCAGACGCAAAATGAATTGGACAGGATATCTCATAGAATTCTACACGACTGGTACTTCTGTACATAGCTTTGATCGATTTGCTTTTAAATCCAGCACCTTTCAACCGCAACAATTCTCTGCCTTAAGACATAAAGACGCAAAGTCACTGCGCTCTATGGCTAAGCGAATTAAGAAAATAACTCTTTACTGCTTGTCATATCCAAACAATGCAATGATCACAGATGCTTCGCAACGCTTTGATATGCCATGCGAGTTTGATTATGCATGCCGCATTTGCTTAACCAGCAGCAGTGAAGATGCCGAAAGAAGTTGAATACTGGTCTATATTGTATTTGATTATCAAGTAAATAGCAAACCATACATGAAGATGGAAAATGAAGCTTTTATTTGTATAGCCTATTTGTTTTTCATGTAGTTCAACTCCTCTATTTAAAAATTCAATAAATGCCTATTTCTATACCCAAATAAAGTGCAATCAAGCCTTTTATTCGATTGCATCGAGGTGCTTCCAAAATGTTGCTATCTCAAAGCTAAACTAGAGATGCTTGAATCTGATTTAGTCTACTGTTCTAGATCACATTTTTCATGAATTGCATAGGGCCTACATGCAACCACAAATTCTAAGAAGCTATACGTTAGTTATCACTAAGTTTGAAAGCCTTATTTCTGATAAGAGAAGATCATATCCTTAATGTACCAAACAGCTTCCTCAGAGCACCATGCAAATTCTCATTCATGACATGATTTCAGAGTATGGAGAAATGATCATGTTCTTATTTGAGAAAGTGAAAAGCTAACAAGCAAACATCAAGATCTTTCCCATAGAAAGAAGCATCACATATTATCCGAGCAAATCCAAGGTTGAACTTGTAAAATCGACTCCAAATGCTGATAAATTTTCTGCAAATCATTGTTAAATTTATATCTTTTGTAATAGAGTTTTAATTCAACCCCAGCCTCCCATCAAATCCAGCCTCTCATTCAACTCCAGCCTCTCATCAAATCCAGCCTCTCATTCAACTCCAGTCGCTAGTCAAATTGTTATCAACTCTATACAAGGACTCAGTCCACTGAAGCCACCACAACAGATATAAGCATAAATGGGTGCATGAAAATAGTGTCAGGGCAAGTGAAAGGTCCAACTTCGAGTGACTGGGAGAAAAATAGAAAGGACTTAGCTGCATTTTCATAACTTTTGCTCATCTATAATCAATAGCAACATTTGCCTCCACTCAACCACCATTAAAAATAGAATAAGATTAAACCAGCCAAGAATTTGAATTAAACATAGAAAGAATCATGCAAAATATAGCTACAAACTATCGTAAATTCATGATCTTTTCTTCTTAAATCGACTAAGAGCAGATTTTGGTTCAGTTAACATAACATCAGTACTATTAACTTTTCCATCTATTTTCTTCTTTCGTTCTTTCACCTTCTTGCCAAGCATTTCTTCTTTCAAATTTTCCTTCATAAAAGAAGACAAAATCATATGCAAATTGTAACTTAAACAGTCATAAAAATGGAGAAAGAAAGCCTAAATCTACTTCCACTCGTTAAAAGCTTCTGCAATATAAACATGGTTTTACTATCAATTCTACTTTTTGTTGTATTGAACGGATGAGAAACTATCAAAATATGCGACCTGGGGCTTATAGACAATTGAAAATGGCTGTTACAAAACCAGCAAGCAATAAACTCTCAAAGTAAATAAAGATCATAATGCAGAAATTCGTTCAGTACAAAGAAAGCGTTGATTTTAATGAAAGTTATCTCTGCCTCTAGGATACGGTGGCGCATCTAATTCCAGACGTCTAGATGACAAAAAGATTTTGCTTGTGTCCCATTCATTTCTCTAAGATATCTCAAATAGCTAAAGCTCGGAATGCAATGATTGATGAAAAGTAAAGTTACCCTTTTGGTCTGTTCTTTCACTCCTTTTGACCTTCGATGTATTTTGACAGTTGTACCTTTACCTTTCGTCTTGAATCGCGGTTGAAACATAGTCTACATAGAAATTCACTATCATTTCAAATCTTGATGGATGCATGTATGTATTGTAAATCTAAACATTTATATAAAAAAAACATTCAAAGCAGTGAGGAAATTTCCAGAACCTACATGAAGCTACGAATAGTCAAAATGTGCTTGTCAAATCTAAGTATTGACCAAGGAGGAACTATCTACCATATTTTTGAGTCGAATAAATGGCTAGGCTGAAGTTGAAAGAATGATCTCAAGCACATAAACAAGCAAGCACTGCAGTAAACTAGCAAACCAATTATGCTTGAGGGCTAAAATTACCTATTCTTTGCAGCATTAATTTATTTCACCATAAAAACTTGAACTAAATTAATTAATTTCTCAAAAAGAGAACACAAGGTAATTCAAGTGGTTGCGACTACCAAATTGATATGAAACTAATATTAAATTAGCTTCATGAAAATAATAGTACATTAGATTCAAACAGAACCTTTACAGGAGCTTGTTCACTGTTTTCTCCTTTGAAACGTCCGATCCGGAGGATCTCTGTAGGGTCCAACGTGATCAAGTCCGGTTGGATCTGAAAAATAATAGACTTCATGTAAATGCTGTTGTGCTTCATTATTTTGTCTATTTCTACTACCTTTCTATCCATCTATTTCGCTCAGTTTTCTTTTTACACTGCCATTTCATCTTCTTTCCCATCATCCTTTTCACTTCCTCGATCCCTTCTCTCTCTCTTTCTTATCTTTTTATACACCTCAAATAAAACAAGGAAACTCTCTCACCTTCTCCAGCAACATCTTCACCTCATGCTCTCTTCTTTGCTTTTTGTTCTGAAACGGGTTGGCTTCTAGGGCATCAAAGTTTGCTTCACCAGAGCCAGGGACAAGAAGGCTAACAAAACCATTGCTATGTCCAACCCCGAGAACATCCTCAAATGGACAAAACTGTAAACTGACAACTTCGGAAGAAGGGACTAAATGAGAGATGTATGGCATCTTCTGCTGTTCTGTGAATGCATTTGTGTATACCTATGAGAAAGACGAAGTTGGAAGAAAAGATTAAGCTTGCTCTTTGAAAAATTTTTACGACAGTTCTCTTCCTATGGAAAGGAAAAGAAATAGATAGAAAATAGCATCTGAAAAAATGAAAACAGAACTTCGGTTATAAAGTAGTTTTTTCAAAAAGAAACTAGATGGCAGATTCTATAGTTAACCTAAATGTCTCATTCCAGTAACAAAATACAATCTCAATGTGTCACACCCCTCTGCAGAAAAGTGCTCTATTCTACAGGCTGTTCAAATCATTTCAAAGTTTGTCTTATCTATTTTTTGTAAATATCAACACAAATCAATTAACAATACTCTGTCTTATTCATTCTCATACACAGCTTTTTTTAACACAAAATCTAGATTCATTCTAGCAAAAACAGAAAACTACATACATAAACATGTGGACCAAATCCAACAGCTAGCTGCCCTTTTTGACTGATACTCAAAGAGTGTGCAGCTCTACGGAGACGGTGAGCATGCAGTGATTTATACATTCGAATATCCCATATTTTCAACAAACCATCCATTCCAGAAGTGGCCATGTAACTAAAGAAATAAAAAGAAAATGGAAGATGAATATCAATTACAAGGCAGAGCATTCCAGAAAAGATAGATGCAATGAAAGTAACAACATAGACTGTGCAAATAGAAATATAATGTTGAAGCTCTGTAAAGAATGTATGTGTGAAAGCACATGAGAGAAGGATACTGTTAGTATTCTGTCTCTTGTGGGATGGCTCATTATTTACAGAGTGGATGGTATCAAAGAGAAAATTTCTTATCAAAAAAATTATCCCATGTATCAAAATGTATCTGCACAATCTTATTCTGTCAGAAAAACTCTCTCACTCAACTAATCTCTCCTTGGTACCAGCCCCTCTGTAAATAATTCATGATTCTTAAAATTAACTTTGTAAAATTTACATTTGAAACTCAGCCTGCTTGCACTTCTTAAATGTTTTGTAACTTTTGCCATATATCAGCCTAATGTCCTATATATATAGTTGAACATTGATAAGTTGAACATCGATAAGTTGAACTGCTAGGGAAAACAAGAATTTGTCTGACTCACTGATGTTTCAATTTATCATGGTTTGCCTCTCTAGAGGTTGAATTTTCCTTCCAAATGCCCCCAAGGGCACAATGGGCTAAGGGGCGGACATTCAAGTAGAATTTAGACCACTATAGTCTATGTGTGCAGTAGTAGCACTTTTTCATCTATTAAACCCAAATGTTAGAGTTGCCCCAAGTCCATTCAATTCATTCGATTTCTTCATAAATCCATGTGGTACAGACAAAATTTTTATGAAAATTCAAAATCATTCAATTCTGATGACTTAGTATAAAACAAATCCAAACAGAAAGTAGGTGAGTGTGTTTTGTGCCAGTGCATTATACTTGAATGAATAAATCAAATGAGCCACATTCAGTAATGACCATATAAGGAAATTAGATCCAAGATACTCAGTTTGAAAACTTAATTTAATTTGTATCAGTCAATCACTCTTCAAATGAGCTGCCAAACACCTTTTTGGACCATTCCAACCCAATATGTGCCTAAATTTCTGACAAAACACTGTTTTGGCCCACTGTGGAGGTTGTCAAATGCCCCTAAATGCCCTCATTGCCCATTTGAAAAAGGTAGCAAAGGAAAGCTTGCAGAAGCTGTATTTTATTTCCAGAAAGTAGATGCCTCAAGAAGCAAATGGTCATTTAAAGTGAAAGGGAAAGCAATAACTTTGAGCAACATAGTGGAACAAAATTCCCGTGCCAATTAAAAAAAGCGTCACAAAATCTGTACGACCTTCAAACTTTTGAAGGTATTATGTTTTTTGTGACCATTTAATAAAACAATGGGATACTTAGTACTTACCTGTTAAGATAAATTGATAAAATATTGAACAAGACTGCTGACAGGGTTTTTTGATTGCATTTTCTTTGAATTTACCAATTTGGTTCAACTTAAGCAGAACCAGAGTCATATGTTGAAGGGAGTTAGCAATTTATTTGACTTATCAAGTTATTTGACTTATCCAGAGTTCAACTTATCAGGGGTATTTTCTGTACAAAAAGCATATTAAAACCAGGGGAAATGAGAAAATATTTGAGATTGGGAGGACTTAATCGCTAGTTGACTTATTGAGGTTCAACTTTATACACTTTTAACAAAAAATTTATTGCTAAAACAAACATTTACCAACAAAATATGAAGGAAAATGTATACACACAGGCCTTGAGGGTCCACTGCCATTGAGATGAGGGGTCCTCTATGTGTTAACATTTTCACCAATGGATCTTTAACAGAAGGGCTCCACATTGTTACGGTACCTTTTTGAAAAATAATTTCACTCAATCAACAACAGAAGCTTTCAGAATAAGTCAAACATTGGTTACTGAAGCATTTATAGAAACTATCTTACTTGAAGCACTTTTTGTAGGTGCATGGAAACAAAAAATCTTAGCAAAAAATGCGAATTTGCATCAAGCTGTATGATAATTCATATATTTAGGACACATCTAATGTTTAGAAATACTGTTTATCTCTATATCAATAATATTCAATACAAACCATTTGCATGCCCAAGATTGATTATGGCATTATAAGGGTTTTGAGTCATACAGTCACATCTTCCTAACTTTGTGCCATGTTCCACTACCATTTGTCCTGTTGATGTATCTTGGTACTTCAAATACCCACTGTTTCCCTAGTTACCAAATACAATAAATCAAATGAGACAAAAGGTCAAATAAATCAATATAACATAAACCAAAACATGAAAAGACTGAAATGAAACTAAAATCAGTACTAAACCAACCTACCACTGTAGCCAAGAGAAAATGGTATGGTAAAAACTCCATTCTATTGACATTCTGATGTCTCTTCAAACAATGAATTTCAAGACCTGTACTATCATATATGTAAACATTCTTTTTCTGTGCAACAGCAAACATGGTCTCCTGATGAAGCCATCTAAATAAAAAATAAGTGCACTGCATCACTATGTACTATCATGTAGATCATACCATGCATGCATGCCATTCAAGTATAGCTAACAAGATATGATGAACCAATATTGAGAGTATAGATATTCAGAATGGTACTCACTTCACATCCCTTACAGTCTCCTGAACATGAAACTCACAACCTAATTTCTTTGAATTCCAATCTATAGCTGCCAAGTGCCCTTTCTGACCTCCTATCAGCAAGAATCTAGCAGAGAGAAAGAACGAAAAACACAATGAACCTGACAACATAGAAATGAAGTCTATTTTTCAGAGGTTAAGTGGTAAATTAGTGGTGTATATTTCTAGACTTATAGACCCATGACAATGCTGCATGAACAATGGTTTGCAGGATGTAATAATCAAGAATGCTCAACAGGTTTCTGCTCACACCTAAATAAATGTTGAAGTGTCCACCATTGGGGAAACTCTAAGGAATGCTCATAAGTAAAATTGCTAGTAAAATTACATTTTAACATTTGAGAATGTCGTGCACATCACATTGTGAGAGCTTGCATCATCTACCTCAATTGTGCTAAACACAATATAATGAGATTGGGGGTGAGCGAAGCACATTTTTAGAAAAATATTCTTTTGTCTTCTTAATGAAATATAATTCATATTTATACAGATAAATGAAAAGGGAAAATGGTATAAAAAATCACTAATAGTCTACCTGCCATTCCGTGTATAATTGATTTTGTATGGCCCAAAGGTATCCAATTTCAATTCAAAGAACTAAAAAGACATGAGAAAATTGAGAATTGAATGGATAGAAACATACTCACAATGCAACTTGTTGTCCTTTTCTAACAAACTACAACTAAATACTGCATGTAACATGATGCACAGAACATAAACCAAATATTGTCATCAATATGATTTTGCATGCCCCAAAGGTATCCAATTTCAGTCAAAAGTATTAGTTGAATCAGTTAAACAATCAGTCAAAGTTATACAACTTTAAAATTGCACCTAAATATAGCACATGAAACAAATACAAAAAATTTCATGTCAGATAAGCATCATCAACCATCATACTTTGGATGCACTTGAAATTTCAGTTGAATTTGCTATATCTCTCTGTGAAAATTTGTAAGTTTTTTCCATTCCTTCTGCTTCTAAAAAACTAAGTAATACATTTGAATAAATAAATGCATATAGGAGGGCGCTTTAGAAAAAAACTCAATGGAAATTCATAACTGGGCCACTATTGCTATTGCAGTGTGTCTTCCTATATACAATCCAGGGTTTTTGCTTGCAACAGATTTCTGCCAAAACTTTTCTACAAAAAATGGCTCACCATATGAGCTGGGGAAAGTAATTACCATTGGCAAGTTTTATAAAAATTTATGCTTGCAACAGATCTGGCACAAAAGGATCTCAAATACAGAGTAATATGACTGCAACTCAAAATCAGATATAAAGATGAGTATATAAACACTTAAAGTAATAAAAAACTATCCACTTATAAACACTGTCTATAAATGATAATTAAGTCTTTTTTAGAACTAAAGATGATGCTACCTTACCCTGCCTCCTCTGCCAAAAGTATTTCAGCCCTTGCTGCCTGTTCTGATGCATTCTTAAAATTCTTCTCTCTTTTCTCCAACTTACTTTTGAGTTTTCTATCTTTTATTGTCTAAATAAGATGAACAGTTTTACTACAAAATGCGATAGGCCTATAGATGAAAAATATTTTTTCACAAATCCTACAAGGCAAGAACTATCAACATAGCGAATTTTTTGTAATATAAAACACAAAATGGTGCACAATACTCTCAACTGCTGTTAATACCTTCACATTCACACTTTTTCCACGCGTATACTTCTCAAGGACTACTGGATCAATAGTTATTTCTTCTACATTGTTTTTGTTTTCCTTCACCCTACCATCTTCCAAACAATCCGTATCTTCTTTCTGGTTTGCCCAGTATCTAGGAGCTTTCCGTTTCTTCGACTGTTTGCCATCCTGGTGCCTTATACCTACCAGAGTGTCTTTCTTTCCCTTAGTTCTCTTCTCTTCCATCTCGTTTGATTGCCAAACAGAATTCTAACCCTGCGCTAGACCTTTTTAGCTGCACGCGCTAACTGCCATTTGCTTCTGACCTCAGTCTTGAAATGATGCCTACGAGGACGAGGCTTCACTGAAACAGGACGGCCCAATGTTATATATAATTGAGGAGAGCGCTAAAAGGAGTGCAGACCTTCGCAGGGGTTCAAGCACATTACCCCCCCCCCCATAATCAGCTATTGTCAAGTCGATCTGCTCTTAGACGAAAGACGACTTTTCACAGTGCGTTTGTAATCCCCTAAGCACTATTGTATTGTACATCATGCACGGGGCGGGGGCAACCAGGCCGGATGGGTGTGACGGCCACACCCAAGCTTTACAGAGCAGAAGGAAGGAGTTTCAGGGCTCCGATCAGAAATGTTTTTATTACCACGCTTTCTATGTCGGCTATAATTTGACCAATGTTGTTTACAGTGCTATGAAAGCAACAAAGGGGGCCTGGAAGCTTGCCCCTAGAAAAAATTTTCACAATTATAATCCAAGAATTTCACAAGATAGATTCAATCTGGAAGCTTTGACGTAGAATAACAAGATACTAGATGGTCATGATTCAAAGCTATGAGCGGGCAAGGGCAGGCAAGATCATTGAGCCGGGGTGCACTGCCCCCATGCCAACCCTGGTTTCGTGGCTGATCTTGCGTAGCGTACAGTTGAAAGTAAATAAGGTATCCCCAAATTTGTAATGGGATTCGCCTATCAAACTTCACTGCAACAGTTGAAATTAAGTGGATTTCATACAGACGTAAATAACAATTGATCTCAACAGTAGATTACAGTAGAAAGTAACTATTCTATTGCTGAAGGAAATATGTCAAAGAAAGAAAACCAACTGATAAGACATTTCCATTTAGGACACAAAACAAAATACTACAGATTGGGTAAAACATGATCTATTTGATAATCAAAATTAAAAGATGACAAAAATAGAAACATATTGCTTTATATTAATAAACTAATAAAGTAAACTAGGACTCGTACGAATAAAAAATTGGCTG
Organism: Cassiopea xamachana; assembly: GCA_900291935.2. Classification (NCBI taxonomy): domain Eukaryota; kingdom Metazoa; phylum Cnidaria; class Scyphozoa; order Rhizostomeae; family Cassiopeidae; genus Cassiopea; species Cassiopea xamachana. The sequence goes on from OLMO02000238.1 coordinate 1,297,208, forward strand.
GGATTTATAACTCGACCTGGCATCCATAATGGCAGCTTTTGAAAGGGTATCACGAGTGTTCAAAGAATTTGTTTTTTGGCGACTAAGGATTGGACCGATAATACAACTCTTTAGAACTGTTGGAAAAATACAAATTTGCAAAACATTATTGACTTTTCAGCATTAAAATTAGCAGAGTGGGAATTCCAACAAATCAATATGAAATGAGTGCCTGCTGAATTCATGAATATTAAAGCTGAGTGACTATTACTAACGAAGTTCAACATTTTGGGGATTCAGAGGCAAGGACCAATAACAAGCAAAGCATGCTTGAGATGGAGCAACCTTCATTGTTTTGGGTCAAGCAAACATCAAACGACTGCAGGAAGTAACTCTCTTGTCGCAAGCCTTTGTCATGTGTAGGATAATCCTAAAAACTGTTCTTTGTACGATTTTACTACATATATTTACTACATATAATACACAAATCATATGTGCTAATTATGATACGCATTCACTTTGTGACAATTAATAATATCAAGGACATGCTCATACGAAATTTAGCCTGATTACATGACACTGAAACATACGACTGGATAAACAATGACTTCATAAATCCAATCAAAAAATTTAGACTCTAAAAAACTATCCAATTCTGGAAAGACTATTTGGGCTTCTACTTGGGCATACATTGTTATTGAATTACTCCCCCCATTCATTAGCCTAGGTTTTCACTGTACAAATTTCCAGCGAGAACACCAACACTTTCATAAAATTATAACTTATAAGTCAGATTCTCTCTTGAAAAGTTGTTCATCACAACGCTATAAATTTCAAATCTACAAAATGCAATGTGCGAAGAGCTGTCCTTCAGCTAAACACACACTTCATGATCAAAATTGTACGTTCACGGTCTTTTCAAGTTGAGATTTGAGAAATATTCAAATGATACGATGGCTTGAAATGATTCATAAAAAGCTCCTATGAAACACATAAATGCAACCTGGGAGAGGAGAAATGAAAGTTGTAATAGGAGTACTTGCCTTAACCATCATGTATATTCAAATATAATCCGACGTTTTCATACTCTGATGAGTGTCGGACGAAAAAAGCTTCTAGTATGTGAAAAGAATGTTGCCGCTTTTTCGTGCTGTGGTAAAGTTCTGTAGTGCCAACAGACTATTTAAATATAATGTATAATATATCAGGCCTGTAGTAAATATTTGTCTATTAGGACATAAAGATGTGTGATGATACTGCATTTATTTACAAATCAATAACTACAACCACTTTATGAATGGTTTTATTAAGCAGTGCTAGACACCAAAAAGATGACATTTTTGAACAATTGTCTCTCTGCATAATGGGCAAGTCTCTAACAGCCTTGAGCATCTGGCACATGTGCATATATGACCACAGTTAAGAAAGATTACGCTTGGCTGAAAGAGAACGAGAAATTCAACACGTTCACAATCCATTCCAAACATTTGGTAGAACTCAACAGAGGTAAAACTGGAAACTAATGGCAAATTGGATAATTTTATTGTGAAAAGCAGAGGCAAAAAAAGTTGTTTAAATCAAATTCCACTAGAATCATTGTCATTGAATTTTGGCCCAAAGATAAAAACCTAATCAACAGGATATCCATGTGTCATCAATTTAGGAGTAATAATAAACAAATTTACTATTCAAATAGCCAAATAAAGGTTGGTTACCTTTTCTTCCATACAAACCACGCATTCTCCTTCAAACCGTGCTAATACATTTTCAGCAGGAGGTGCGCTGGCAGTGGCACCACCAACCGTCTCAACTTCTTGTGCAACCGACTGCGACTAAAAACAGCACCAAATTCAAAAACGGCCTAACTAAAAGAGGCAGTAACTTATCTAGAGTACCGAATAATCGTCCCCTCCTGATTATTAATCTTCGAATTTTTTCAAACCTTCCTGTTGCTATTCCAACCCCTTTGTATTAAACTTAGAGAATCTGAAATCAGTTCTAAGAGGATCAGTTTACTGCAGTGCACAAACAACGGAAACCGCGTACAGTTTAAATGAAGTTTAAACTGCGTACAGTTTAAATGAAGTTTAAACCGCGTACAGTTTAAATGAAGTTTAAACCGCGTACAGTTAAATGAAGTTTAAACCGCGTACAGTTCAAATGAAGTTTAAACCGCGTACAGTTACAATGAACAGTTCAAAGCAGCGAATTGCAGGTGAATAGATGTGCTCTTTTGAAACATCTACTTCGACAATCTGCGTTTTCTGTTGTCCATCCCATCCATTTTTCCAACGCCCTTTTTATTCCAACCCCCTTTTTATTAGCTTTCCAAAAATTTTCCATCCGCTCGATTATTACTACCCCTTCCATTATTCGGTACTCTAGAGCACTTTCGGCCATACTACTAAATCAATACTTCTTTCTTGGATGATGGTGACATTCCAACAGAGGCTTTCATACGGCGACATGCCCAGCATTGACACTAATCAGCACTAGACGTAAATCAATAGTGGCAATACATCTTTGATGATGGACCAGAAGGTGCTGATGGAACAAAGCTTACAGCCTCAATACCAAAAACTTCACGTAGCAATTTCTCATAACAACATTCAATTATATCAAAGATTGAATTCAAATACCAGGGGAGAACATACTGACCCTGGCGAAGGATTGTTTCTGTATCATCTGCTGATTCAGCTTGACATTGTTTTCTATTGCCTCTAAAATGTTATTTCGAGTTTTTTCATCATGAATTCCAATCTACGGATGAAATAAAAGAGAATAATAAGTGATAAATTAGATAATTGTTGTTTCGTTAAACAATGAAGCAGAAAGTGAAATGAAAAGAAGATGGACAACTGGAGAAGAATGTGTAAAGAGAAGAGCAGAAAGCTAGAGTTAGGAGGGAAATTAATATCTTCAAGCAACCTAGAGCACTATAGAAATACTTCCGCATACATCCTTTGCAATTACAATATTCTAGCTTTGAGGTAAAGAATAAGCTTCAAAATAATCCTTACTGCCGCAAACATTTCTACTTTGAAAGGGACACGAGGAATGGCATACGAGAAATGGAAGAATACACTATAGTTGTATAAAGATTTTGAACTTGCATGATCTTTTCAATTAAAACTGTTCAGCTTTGTCTATCAATGTGTTAATAAAATTTCTCCTCCAAGTTTTTATACTTTCTTTGATTCATTTTCAATGTTTATCAATAAGGTACACGGCAAACTATCAAACGTGATATTTTTCTAACTCAAAAAACACCCTTCAATATGGTCTTAAGTCAGTGCATTTCTATGGAGCAAAGTGCTGGAACGACATCACTGAATATATCCGTAGATCACCATCTCTAAGAAGTTTTCACCTAAATCTAAAATCTTTCCATTCTGAAAGTAATTATTAAATATTCCCTATCGAATTCTAACATTGATTGATTCAAAACATGGCTCAGGCAAAGTACTTTCTCACTTAATTTACTAGCTAAAATTTCTATATCTCTACTTTAGCTTATCAGGGGGTGCTCTCTTCTCGATTAGTTTCATAACTATTGAGAGAGTTCCTCCTCTACATAATTCCCTCCATACAGTTTAATTTGTTTCTATTTTCTTGTATACAATTTGAGTCTTTTGTATTAGTTTGCATTTTTTAATTGTAAGTAGCGAGTTTAAAGTGAATGAGCTGAACCGAATGAATTCATAGTTATATAAACCACAAGTTCAAATTCTACAGGGTACATGTGAATTCTAAACAAATGAAATTGGCGTACAGAGTCCAGTTCATCGTGTGTCATGGCATCCATCTGTTTTTTGGTCACCTTCTTCCTCGCAAACATTGGCAAATACTCCTTGGCATTTGCATTCATTAAAATCTCAACAATGTAAACATCCAGCTCATTCTCCTGAAAATCAAAAACATTAGCTGCCGCTTAAACATGGCATATATAACTTTAAGCCAAATATTGGTAGTTCCCCATCTTGTTTACTCTTGCACCCCTAAAACAAATTGCTCTGAAATCGCACTTCCTATCATATATACTTTGTTCAAGGCCGAAGGAGAGTAATAAATAACTATATTTCCTATCATTAAGGCGGACACTTCAAAAGGATCCACTGGAATGGTGTTCTGCAACTCTGGTTGGGAATCCCTGTCATAAATGGTCTTGATGCAAATGAATTGTACGTGAACTGCAAAATCAATTTTTACCTCATCAACAAGAACACTTGGTTTGCTGTCAAGAAGCCTTTGAAATTGGATGAGCCAATAATCCTTGGCCTCATCTTCTTTGTAGTCTTCCATTTCCTTCTGCAGAGGAAATTCAAATAGCAATCAAAGCCAATAAGAGATTCAATACAAGTAGAATAGTTCTACAGTTTCAGGTTTAAAGTTTCTTTCAGTTTCACTGACAAAATATAAACCTACCAATCGCTTGACAAGCTCATTTTCTCGCTTTTCCTGTTCATCAATCAACTGACTGAGAAGAATGGCTGTGTTGAGACGCATCTCTGCCAAATGATTCTAAAAATTATATGAAGTGTGACTTAGAAACAAAAACTGAATTGCAAAAATGAAATCATACGATAAAATAACAATAAACACGTTCTGTTATTCTTGTCCAGAAAATAAGACGTGTATCCCGCGATAACAACATTGTGAAACAACACCAAGAAAAAATAAAAGATTGGCAACAAGCGCTACCAACAGCATCAACAACAGCAACAACAACAACAACAACAACAACAATTTGAAGACAACAACATAAAAGTAAGCCACATCAATTATTTACTGCAAGTTATGCAGCTAACTAGAATCAGACATCTGTAGAAAAACCGAGCCTTCAGTTACAGTTTTTTCAAATCAAATGGGGCCTCCTCTAACTCAAAGTTTTCTGGTCGTGTTATGTGTGTGTATGAGACTCTGTCTGATGAGTGCACAACAGCACGATACTCTGAGTAAAAGATAAATGTATCGTTATTAAGTTGTACTTCAACTATTTGATTATTTAGCAATGCTCTGCTTTTTTGCATCCAGCACTGTTAAGTCAGTATTCATAACGCACACTTTGATATATGTAGAAATGTATAATTTCTAAACCGTTATAAAGGTATAAAGAAATACCATTTCTGTATTTTCCCTCTCAGCTCTTTTTTCCATTTCAAGCATCGAAATCCTCTTCAGTTCACTCTCAATCAATTCGATCTATTTCAAATGATAATTAAACATCTATAAATATGTTGATGTAAATCATGCTGAATACTATACTGGAAATTTCATGATTTATATTTGCATGAAGATAATCTCTGGTTTACATGAACGTGAAAGCTATGCAAAACCAAAAACTGTTTATGCTTATTAGGAATATCTCATTTCTCTTCCAATTACTACAACTACTATTAAAAAGAATACGAAATTGTAACATTACTATAACTAGCCACAAAGGAAAGGGTCTGTAGGGAGAAAATATACTACTTCATATTCCTAAACGAAGTCACATTGAAGCGTTCATAAAATATAATTCTAAAAATACTACAGCAATCTTTCTGAATGACAATAAAAGGGCATGAACAAACGAATGAGAAATAAGTAAATATATAAATNTAAAAAGAAATTCAAAACAAAATTCACAAAACCGGGTAAGAGATGGATTTTAAATTTGTAAAATAGCTCGTGAGTCTAAACATCCGTAAGAATATAAGTACTCTTCATAAACGACATTACAAACATTAATAACCTGCTGTCTAATGCGAATAAGTTTAGCATCCTTCTGAAATTGCAACGCTTTGAAAGCTGCCATTTGAGCTTCCTCCTGTGTGTAAAGACGATAAATATCAAGAGCTTTCAAATACAACATGGTACAATCAACAAATGCAGGGAAAACGTCTTAGAATAAATAGATATGTAGAAGAATATAACATGTTTGATATAACATACTGTAACTAATAGAAAAGACACGAAGACCATTCATTGATTATACTTCAGAGATATGACAAAGAGTTAAGATGAATACCTCGCTGGCAATTTTCTTCAGAAGGTCACTCTTTTGCTCCTCCCTTTCTGATAACAGTGCTTCAATGCCTTCATTTGTATCATTAAAACTTTGGATGAAGAAATTTTCAGTTATANAAACTACAATAATTTGATCTATGTGAACTCGGCACTGACGTAATGAAAATCCTCAAAAGTGTGCAACATAAAAGTGACATGTTTATAATGATACTAATGACGTAATCGATCATGATGTAATGTCTTCTGACGTAATATATCATAGAAAAACGTCTTCGATGTAATGCATTATCTACCAAATCTGATCATCAAATCTTGCCTTAATATCAAATGGAAAGAACTGTGCAAAAAGA
>OLMO02000238.1:1303645-1323844 GCA_900291935.2 Cassiopea xamachana
AAAAGTAATGTATCAACTGAGAAAACATCATAGAAGAATTAACAGAGCAAATTTTACATAATCTATGAAAATCAATTTGAGTCACATGTCTGAAGTCAGCGATCTAGAAATCTGATCAGTGCAATCTGAAGTATTACAAACGATTATTGCTTCCGAAGCTACCAAAAATGTGCTTGAAAGGATAATATGACAATAAGCAGATCAACTAGTGTAATAATCAAAAGACTATATTTGAAGCATAAAGAAAACGATTGAATTGCCGAAATATTCACCTTCGCAGGGCCAACTTAGCAGTTTCATCACGTGATCTTTCATATTCCGCAAATTTCATTTCATTTTTACGCAAATCTTCCATGACAATTGTCATACAGCCTTTGGAAACAAAAACATAACCTCCCAACATCAGAAAAAGAACAGGAGAAAATAGACACACAGGCATATCTACAGTCAAGTTAATTGTTGAATGGAAAATGAGAACCAGATTAGATTACTACACTTATATCAAAAAGTTAAGCATTAGTGGTATCTCCACTTTATATCAATGTTGTCTTTCTCATAAAATGCTTTCTATTTTATTCTGATCACATCTCCTTGACAACATTTGGATACAACACTTGATATCAAAAAAGCTTTCAAGCGTATAAGAGTACGACACTCATTCAGCAAAGCAGAAACAATGTAATATTACTTACGAAGAACTTCTTCTTTTTTAAGTCTATCAGTTTCTTCTTGTGTGATTCTAAACAATTCGTCTGTTCTTTGTCTGAAATGTGGCAGAGAAATATCAGAAGGAAGAATCTTGCTGGATTATGCCAAACAGGTCATATCATCATAGTCTTCTATTAAATATAGTAAAATGCCAAACAGGTGTAGCGTTTTGAGGTTGCTGGGCGATGGTTCACTTTTGTGCTTCGAGGCAACTTTATGCATAGGCCTAAAGCCCAGGCCTAACGTGGAACTGATAATATAAAACGGCTCTTGATGTTTTCTCTTTTGGTACAAACATAAGGCTGATCTAAATCATTAAACATAGAGTACATAATAATCACACAGTACATGACAAGTGACAGGTGTGACACATTGCCCGGGGGTTTACGGCACACAACAGTACTCCACATGAACACAAGATTGGCATACACAGCATAACAGATAAAGGAACCCGAAAAGCAACGCAAAAACTACTCGTACATATAACACCACTATGTTACGCAGGGCACACATGGAAACAGCACAAGAATCGAAAGGAAGAAGATATTTTGATCACGATAATAACTCCATGAGAAACGGGGCATGGTTGCAAAAAGCTGACACTTGAATAGTTACTCGAACAATGAGCTATCAAATGCCATTTTTGCAAATTGAATCACTTTGAAATTTCAGAAATATAACATACATCCATGCTCACTACCATACACATTTGTGCGTCTTCGTGAGAATGTGTGAGTGTATTGTGTATTTAACTAATATACATTGTTCTAAAACATTGATCTTTAAAAGATGACCCATTAAACAAACCTTTCAGCTTCAATTATGTCGAGCAACTCTTCAGTTCTTTGTGCCCTAAATTAAAGGAGACGGCAAGATTGTAAACAACTGTTGAAGCAGGCAGCGAAAATCAATCAAATGACCAACTTTTGAAGATGAAAACAATAATGAATAATTGGAATATGATAGTAGCTTACCTTTCTGTCATTTGAAGCACGAGAGAAACTGTGTCATTCAAACGCTCTTCATCTTTGGAAAAGAGAAGATAACTACAAAAGTGCTTACAACACATAGTTGAATTACGACGAAACACAAAGTAAACCAAATTATCTCAAGCCTTCTCCTGTATCAATGCCAAGAAAAAAGACAAAGATAAGCATAAAGGTAAGCTTAAACACTACAAGAAAGCTCCTTTTTATTATTCCCTGCAAGACATAGCGCAGAAGGAAGTCAAAAAACAATTAAATTTCAGAGGCAAGGCACCAAACATCAACACTACAACTCAGTGAATAACCAACCTGTACACAGAGCCTGCAGAAATTTGCTTCTATTTCCTCCACTTTCCTCGTAAACTCTGTGAATTTCTGATTGATTTTTCATCTCTTCCTGTAAGGAAATACATTTGCTCTTGAAGATATACTAGTCTGAGGCAACGAACAGAACTGACCTAACTAGTAAACAAAGTCCTGCACTACCTGTTGAAATAGTTATAATTCTGGTCAAATAAGAAATCCATGAAGCTATTAAAGAAGCTACTAGCCTACTCGGTTCTCCGGAAATTAACTGGTCTTAAACAAAATATTTGAATACCAAGCATAATGCACCTATACAAGCATCAAGTAGAAGTATTGCTTTGACTATTCAGACACTAACTGAAAATCAAATTATCAGCAGAACATGCTGATAAATCAAATGGCATGAAAATTATCTTTATAGCGACTGGTAGGGAGCCGTTCAGGGGTCACTCATATAGTAAGTATGCACGAAGGGCTGAGGGGGCTAGCAAAAGGTACATTTTTTTGGAACAATTGTTCTTAAATTTTCGCGTACATGCTATATGAAGGAACCGAAAGGTGAAAATTTATAATGTAGGAAATGAACATACGAAAAAAACGCAAAGAGAGACAGTGCAGAATTATGGAAGAGAATTAGAGATCTTTCGTGAAATCCAATAATTAAACCAAAGGTGGGTGAAAAAACCTGAAAATCTTACAAAAGCAACATTAGCCAAGAGAGCTTGTCGTTCCTTCGCAGCAGCTGAAACTAACAAGGCATTTTCTGTTTGAACATCCTGTATTCTCTTCTCTAATTCAAGTTGTTGCTGTCGTTTATTCTCCTACAATGTCAAAAGACTGAGTTATTGCGAAACCATTGAAGTGGCCATAAATAACATCCCAATATGAAAAACCAAGATATAATGAAACGTCTTAGACTTAGTTCCTCCTATTCCATTGGGAAAACTGGTCATTGAGATTCCCAATTTAACTCTATTCTGTTCAGTCTCTACTGCTTGATCAAATATCAGACTTGCCAGCTTCATATCTTCCACAATTTTTTTGTTACATATTCTTTGAGTGATCTCTCCCTCTCTTCATACAAGAAGGTACCCATGCCATGGATTTTCTCACTGGCTGTGATGTTCACAGTCTCAATACATGCCCTGCTAAAAGTAGCTTCCTCCTGTTTATATACATTTTCTTACAAGTCTCTTTGTCCTGTCCTTCAGAAAATTTCCTCATTCCTGACATGATATCTATATCAATACCAAATCTAAAATTTTCTCAAAATTTGCTATTGATTCTCTGTTACTTTAACTCCTTGGCACTCAGAATGCAGCACATGTCAAAATATCTCTAGAAAACTTTTTTCAAGATAAGGAACAGAAAAGGAAACTAAGTGATAGTTTCCTTTTCTGTTGACTCTTTGATAACGGCATAATTGTTATGAAGATAGTCTTGTTGCAAGATGGTTGTCAAATATAATTTTCTGATCAATAAAATGATGAAATGATAAAGTCCAATTTCATGCATATAACCTGATAATTCCCATTATTGCTAATGCTTATTGGTAATCAAACACTAGATGAGCAATGAACACAACAAACCTTTTCCAGCTCTCTCAATTTTATTGACTCCTAATAATCAAAAGAGAACATGCTTGAAACACTTTGAATTAAATCCAAAATCGAAAATCAAAGAAGAAACAAAAAACAAATTCCAATTTTACCTACAAAAAACCACATAGATTACCTCTAAGGCACCATTATCATCTGAAGTCAATACTTTTGGGTAAAGAGCCTCTGAGATGAAACAAAATGAATATCATAAATGCTTTATAGCAGATGGGTGTACTGATAGTTAAAAAACAGCNCTACAGGAATGTTTGCAGAGCATAACTATTGCAATACTAAGATATACAAGTTGAGAGCCATATTTGCTTTGATCATTCTGTTTTGGTCTATAAGCTTTGCAACACGAAAGCTTATGGAATATGTTCCAACTTAGATCATCTTTATGTACTTAAAATAATAACAAAATAACAAAGGTCTGCATATTTCAAAAGGAAAATTTGAGTTACCACCCTCAAATACATGACTTGTATTTGAAACTCGCCTTTCTCTTTAATTTGTTTAATTGAATTTGTCTTTGATATTTATTTAGCATCCTCAAAAGTTTTTGTGTAAGAAGAGATTCTTTCAGTATCCAAGATGCGGGTAGTCAAAATAGTAGCCTTGCTCGCCTATAGCATGCCTCAAACATTTTCTCTCTTAAATAGGTTTTAAATAACCCCTGTAATTTTCCAAAAAGTCTATAAAATGGCTAGTTTCAAGAGAGGTGCTGAAAATGAAAGCTAGCAATCTCTCAGTAAAAGGAATTGCAAGCTATAAAAAATAACTAGTTACTTTATCATTTCCAAAGCTAGCTGAAGTTTTAATTTTAACCATTGCTTCTGTCTTGTACCACAATCGCTTTAAAATTGAAGTGCTAATTGTGAAGGTTTAGATTGCATTTAGCTAGGTGGCTTCAGCCCCCTAAGTGGCGCCGTGCTTGCCAAAATCCAACGTATTTTTCCATCGAAATTATTTTGAAGAGTCATTCCAGTAATCAGGAATGTGCTGCTTTGCACATTTGAGGACCGATGACAGGAATCTTGTGAGTCCGGTATCTTTTGACTGTTCCAAGAAACTATTTCAATATGCTGGTATTGCAGTTAATTGTATATATGTAAGTTTCTTTAAGTAAGTATTGCTCAAGGGATACCCACATACAATAATTATACACTATTACTATTAAAAGAGACCTTTTCCTGTCAGTGGCAAGTTAAACCACTTGATACCTGAAGTAGTACATAGGCTTTGTCATCAACAAATGTTTTAACACTACCAACACAACCAACACCACCATAACCACCATCATCACCATCATCATAACTATCTATGTCTATCATCAACTATCCATCATCAGAGCTTGCTGATATCAATTGCCCAAGGACAAACTGGAATCACTTCGGCAATACACTGAACCTCATCAATCACAAACATAAATGTAGCTCATGCACATTTTTCATAAGAAACATTTCTATAAGAAACATGAGGCTGAAATTAGGCAAAAATTACAGAACATTTAAGAAACATGGGCAGGCTGAGTTTCAAATAATAACCTGAAAAAACTGCCTCTACATGAAAATTTTTGATCAAACTAGCAAGAAAATAGAATGACCATCCATTACATGCCTCACAAAATCTGAGCATTCTTTTCTTGCATTACAATTGCCTAATCAGGGTTGTTCTTGTCATTTGAAGTCTTTAACTGTATGAAACATTTAAGGCCAGATTTGATGGAATAGTAAGAAACATCCAAGCTGAAGCCAGAGAATTTGTTTCTTATACAAAAAATGTGTATCCTAATAAAAATGGGTCCTGATCTTCTACTTAACTTGTATCCATACATATAATCACTAGATGATTAATTCTCTTCTACTGTTACATATCAGAGAACTCACACAGATGATGAAGCAATAATATGACAGAAAGTTAGAATTGGCCAAAATGAATAAAAGAGATTGGTTCCTACTTGGTTGTGATGTCATCATTTCTTCAGTGAATTCATCACCTTTTACTAAACACAAGACAGATGCAAGTTGAAATACATGTCATGGCAAAACATAGCAACACAGAAGAAAAAAAATAAATAGAAAAATATATTTAGTTATTTTTGTGCATAATGTACAACAATACAATATGTAATTCATGTTATTTTTTCATATAAAGGAGAGAAACAATAAAGCATTTATAGTATAATACCAAAGTTCAGTTGGAGTGTTTGATTTTAACAAGTAAACTAGATAAATTTCACAGAATATATCATTAAATTTACCATTGACTACTACAATTTTGCTATCTCAATCTTAAGGAATGTAATTTCCATGCTAAATGTCAAAGCTACCCTATTTTTGGTGGGATTTTATGATTACAAAACATGACCAAACAGAATTTGAAAGAAAATAGAAACTTTAAGGTTGATAGGTTGTCTGGGGTATTGGAGTTCCAGCAGACTAGCACAAATAAAATGTTTGATGGAAAATATGAAACATGCTCTCTCTAATTGATTCAACAAAAGGCTTACTTACTAAGCATAAACCATCTTTTGATTTCTTGAATTCCTTGCCAAGAAACTTCTAATGATTAGAAATATGAAGCTTAATAAAATATTTCTACCATGTAGAATTGAATACATTGAAAAACACATGCAAAAGAAGATGCATAGTTAATTTTATGATGCAACATTGTAACAAGGACGTGTTGTTGCAGCAAATTTTTCATATATTACAAAATGGGAAAGTTCTAGCAAAATAAAGAATATTTCATTCACAGCTAAAATTAATCAACAAACATACAAATGAGTTCAAGCTATAAAGCACTTCCTTACCTTTAGGTGGATACTTGATCTGTTCTTTATCAAAATAGAACTCCTGGAATACAAGCAATCATCAGGCTCTATGATTTCAATGCATCTATTAAACATGACCCAATAAATTTCAAAATAATTGTAATTGCTTTGCTAATTGGAGTACATAATATAGAACTCATTTCCATACCATATTATAGCTTTACAAAATAGATTTACTATGGAATAGGGCATATGTTTTAAATTACTCTAAAATTTACTATGCCATTGAATAATCAATAAAAGCAAAGAAAGTTCTACAAAAGCAAGATGAACTATATCCTTTGATATAAATATTGATGAAGAAGATGAAGGCAACAAAAAAAATTCTTTGAAATTGCCTAAAATAAAAATTTCTAATATAAAAAATTTAATCTTACTGTTAGATTAGTCAAATAACAAAGGTTGACAGGAAGTTGAGTAAGGTCTTTGTTTTCACGGATATCCAGTATTTGCAGTTCTCTAAGCTTTTTTATTCCTGGGGGAAGATATGTTAGCCTGTTTCCTAGAAAAGATGAAATTAAATTTAAATTGGAGAATCAATATCATTTGTACAAAACTGAACTATAAAGATCAATGGTGGGTACATGTTAACACTATTAGCTATCAACTGCAGTTCACATACTTTTCTAATTAGAGTATATTGATAAATAGACCCCAAGGGCATAGCTATTACTAAAAACACTCAATGATGTACATTACATAGTAATATGATTGCAGCAACTGAATAGTTTCAATACACCTATTTACTACCATAATGATAAGGCTTATAAAATAGTGAAAAGTGTAACTGATTTTGAAATTTCAATAAATTTAAGCTTTATCATAAATGATAGAAGTTAAACCACGCACCATGCTAACACATAGTAACTTCCCATGATTACATATGGTGAGGAAATGGTTAATAAACAGATGAAAATATAGTACCTTTGAGGTTTAAGTTCTGAAGATTGAATAAACAACCAATTTCTTCTGGAAGCTTTTTTATTCTGTTAAATGACAAGTCCAGTTTCTAAAACAAAAATTTAATAGCATTACAGAATGTCTATGGCAGAATTATAATAACATAAATTTCATCAAAACAAAGGAATATTTGGCATCATAAAATAACACATTTACTAAAATATTTACCTGCAGATTTTCAAGTACCACAATCTGCTTTGGTATTGACTCAATTACATTATGGGAGAGGTCCAGCACCTAAGTAATGTGAAATAGTATTTTAAAAGAATGCAAATTAAAGCATATGTCAAGTGTAAAATTCCGCTTGTGGTCCAAATCCGATATGGTAGGGTCTATCTATCTATAATGTGGAGTGATCTAATAATGAGTACCATACACAGATCCTCTGTAAAGATCTGAATACTGTATGAAAGCAAGAAATGTCACAGAATTCTAGCAAAATGGTACAATTCAAAAATAAAGAAACCCAGGGGTGGCATTAGGGGAGGTAAATGGGACTACAACCCTCCATCAGAGCATGATAGCCCTATGTTGGAACTTCTTGGAGCAATATGAGCAGTTTTAATAACATGAAAACCAATCTTAGACTCCCTGCTGGAAGCAAATTGGAAACTTGCTGGCCTGACCCCTGAATAAATATTTAACTAATTTGCAGTAAATAATTCACTACAATTTTTTTACTTTAGACGAAGGGCCATGACAAAAAACATTGCAATTCTTATCAGTTCTTTAATGTAACATAACCAGAATGGACTTTACTCATATGCATACACAGACATAAACTTGAAGGAAACACCATTTAATGATAGACAAATCCATACAAAGAAATAACCTTAACAGATGTATTGAGACAACATATCTCATCATCAGCTAATTGTTAGTCAATAGTCATGCTATTGTTATATAGTTTGTTTACCACTTTTTCCTCTTGGTTCTTTTGCTGGTCCTTCCCTTCTATAGGCATATTTGATTTATTTTCCCTTATTTAGGCATCTACCTGCTCACTATCCAGTAGATTTCCTTTGAAATTTCCTTTGAATTGTCTTGACTTTCTCACTTTTTTCCCATTTGTTTTTCCCTTGTAGAAATATATGCCCCATTTACTTACAGTTAATTAGCTAATGATAAGATGTATTGTCTTCAAATGTCCTTCAAGGATATGTCTTAGTATGGATTTGTTTAACATTAAATGCTATTTCCTTCAAGTTTATGTCTGTGTATGGATATGTCTAAAGTGCATTCTGGTTATGTCGCATTAAAGAATAAAAAAGAATTACAATTTTTTCATTGTGGCCCTTCTTCTAAAAAGTTCATTATACAGTTGCAGTTCCCAAGAAATGTTTCAATTTCAACTATCTTCTACTTCTTGCAATAATGCACTTCCAAGCATACAACAATCTTTGCATATCTACTAATTCTATGGAGCATGTCTCTTAATAATTTCTATAAGAAATAAGTTCACTGATGGTAAGGAGCATGCATAACAATTATAGTAAGTGAACACAAAATGCATACCTCCAGGCCTGAGAGCTCAGCAAATTTAGGAGAGTTGATATTCTTCAATTTATTTCCATTAAGGAGTAGCACCTTACCAAACAAAATATAATATTCAAAATCATAACAGAGATAAGCACAAAAGCTTAAAATAGAACAACTTCCCAAGATAAAATATTTGCAATAAGTATGGATTTTCCAGGAAAGTGCTTGATAAACTATATGCATGCTAAGTCAAAAAGTAGAAGTCAAACAATCACTTCAAACTCCAAAAATAGCACCTTACCTTTTTCTGTAAAACTTTACAGAATGCATAAACTTTCTCAGGGATCTATTAAAATAAAACAGAAAAATCAACAAACACATATCTCATATAAGCATAAAGAAGAGAATGGATTTCTTTTGCTATAGCTGGTATGGATAACCATTTTGTGAAAAAAGCACTAGACTACTGTCATTCCTCAGCAATGTACTTTGAGAAACTAGCTAGAAAGATTATAGGCATAATAAAGGTGCTGTGCTCTTTGGGGGAGGGGGGAGGAGTGACTAAAGAAACAATTTTTGCAACTATCTTTCAGTACTAGAAATTCTGACAAAAGTCTTTGGTGGACACTGTGCAAGGAGGGGCTGTGACATCAAGGAAAAATAATGTTCATGTAAAATACTGACGCTTCAACAGCTTTTTCCTTTTCTCATATATGTTCTACAACCTATCTGAAATACAAGTTTATATTATTTACACTTACACTTTTTAGTCCACACTGTGCCAAATCAAAAAATTCGTCTGGCTTGTCTTGCGCCTAAATAACAGTAAAATCAAGTGATAAATAGAATTGCAAAAGTTAAATGTTTCACAGGATTAATGATATAAAAGGTCGTCAGTCATCTGTCAATGCTGACAAATAGTGTCTTGTTACGTTCTCTTAAGAAATTGTTGCTGTCGACAAAAATCAACACAACTTGTGAACATCAAGCCAAGAAAGGCTCAGAGATAATTCAGCTTTTCAACATGTTTCTCTTAGTTATATCTGTCTGTCATAAAAATTTAACGATAAAAAGTAAATCCTGCAATCTGCTAGGCCATGTTAAACCTATCTTACAGATTGTCTTGGCAAGAGGTCACTACCGGTTGCTAAGGCAAGTTACAACTACTTACGCACATTTCTTGCATGAGAAAAAGCAACATAAGTTAACTAAACTCTTACGTTTCCATTTTCACATTTGAAAATAGACTGACTCCAAGTTAAATAAGACTTCAGACCGCAAATCATGTGTGGAAGAAACCTTTAGTATTCCGTATTCACTTCCAATTCCAAAATCGTTCAACAAGGCTCGACCAAATACTTGCAAAAAAACCACTACATTTAAACTCACCAGTAGAAATTTCTTTTCGAATATTCTTTCTTCTTCCTTACCCATTCCTTTCCTGAAAAGTGGCATACTGTTAAATAAGAATAATACTGACAGTGAACACTGAATGGCGAATGTTTTACAGCCAGGAAAGTTAGGCCTATGCACGACTGATGAAGTGGTTGTTATTTTTAACCAAAATTATGCAAATGAGAATACACAATACTAACTTATTTTGACGGGTAAAACGCAACCACAGTAATACAGTCAAAGAAAAGAAGTGAAACCAATAAAGTGATACCAATATGCCTATCTACTGTTCTCAGCTGGTCTTCTTCTTCGTTCTCTAAATAAAAGCCTTACGTACGTGTTTTTACTCGTGATTGAAGCCATTGTTTGTGTGAGGTATGTAATTAATCGTGTTTATGCGGGCCCTAGAATATCGGGGGTCATTCACATATTACGTCATTTGGGAGGGGTGGGGTTTTTTGGAAGTGCTTATGTTTTATTATGGAGGAAGGTGGGGGTGTATGATGGCATATGATAGATGAAACTAAGCGTGATGCATGATTAACAATGAAATAAATATGCTTCAATTCTTTTCAATTTTTACATTTATCGATACTCAACATAACACACCACCTATGTTGATTAATCTGTGTATTATGACCCTGTTTATTAAGGCTAAGGTACTTTGCAAGAGCGGGAGGGAAGATCTCAGCGGAAAACAGTGATACCAACAAGCTTGCTCCCTAAAATCAAGTTTTTTGACATTAGATTGGAATTGTCAGACGAAAAACGAACTTGTGATTGTGTCATGAGAGACGAAGTTGATGCTAAAAGATGAAAATGAGAGGAAATCACTTATAAAAAGGATGAATAGCGCAGGAAAGATTGCAGAGTCTTGGGGGTACACCAGCACTGACTAGATCACGAAAACCAGCACCTATACTCAAGGTCTACCCTCCCCTTTAGGTAAATGTTTGGAATGAAATCTAGTTTTCTTGCACGAAAAAACAATGAAAGGAACCAGATGCCCCCCAAAGTCCAGCCCTAGATCTGTCCCTGTCTCTAGTGTCGTTCTCTCGTCAATATAATTTATTCAAACGGACTTTCGCGGAGGTAAAGGTGAGAAGCTATTCACATTCCGAGCTACGCTGTCATCAGTTTTCCCTAAAAAAGAAGTTATGAATTCAATCGATTGGAAATTTATTTTTCTGGACAGTGCAAACATTCCCTCTGCTTTGCCAAGAAGACAATATCAAGTCTAGAACTTTTTCCAAAATTTACGTTAGTTTCTCAAGTAATCGGAATTTTCCAGCGCGGGTTGGTGGGGAGACTTATAAATTCTTATTTGCAGAACTGTGATGCAGGAACTAGGATCTCCAGGCCCTGTGAAGCTTGCAATCGATGATGTTTCTATTTTGCTTCTTGTTTGTTCAAAAATGTTCTTGTAGAAAAGGTTCTTTAAAGTTATTATTTGAAACTCAGCCTGCCTGTGCTTCTTGAATTTCAGTCTCATGTCTCTAATAAACCCGACATATAGGAAAGACGTGCACTCAATAATCCCTCTGCAAATTCAGCACTTCTATCACCCTGATTTTTCTTGAAAAACCACCACTCACTGAGTCAACACCTCGGTTTTGCTACCCTCAGCAAATTAAACATTGGAATTTGATGTAATACGTCATATCTCAAAATAGCGGAATGCCAATCGAGGCAAGTGCTCACAGGAATGAGGCCAGTGTTCTCAATTTGAGCATGGCGGGAAATGTTTTATGTTAGGTAGGTCATGATTTGATACTCCTGTTCAATTTGGGTTAAAATTTGTCGTGCCTCTTTTCCTAAATATATCTCTACTCTGTTCCTCTGTGGTGTGTTGATTTATTTGTAGGAGTGATTTATTTGTGTTAATTCAACAGGCATTTGGGCACTTGAACCATCACCATATTTCACCCATGGCTGAAAAGCCCGAAGATTTGAACCTACCTCATGCAGTTATTACTCGATTGATCAAAGAAGTGGTAAGCTTGTACTTGAGTTATTTTCAATATGCTTACATTGGCAGTATGTTGAAAATTGGATCATAGGAAAAAGGTTTATAGGACAATGAGGCGCAAATGGCCAAAATCTAAAGAAAATCTTAAGAAAATCATAAGGATTAATTTCGAGTTCAAATTCGAGTATGCACAATAGGCAAAGAAAGTGTAACTCATTTTAGCCAGTTTATTTCAGTGAAAGTTAATTATATTTTAACAAGTCTCAGGCGTGATTTTGGGAAAGGTTAAGAAAATTGAGGCTCAGGCAAAATGATGGTTTTTTGAATAAAGAATACAATTTATGATCTCATCCATCTCTTTTCGCTTGTGCTGAGAATTCATGCATATGTTTTGTGTCTTTTTGAGAAAATTATGTATTTCAGCTTCCGGATGGTGTTAATGTCTCCAAAGAAGCAAGGTCTGCAATCAGCAGAGCTGCAAGTGTTTTTGTTCTCTATACAACATCGTGGTATGTTGCAAATGTTTATCTCCTTGTTTCTAACATAATTTGCTTCAATAGTACATCATTGGTTTCGTAAGCTATTTAGTTTATTAACTATTTCAAGGAAAAGGATGAATCTTCTAAATGATGTATATTGTAAATGCAGCATGTCTATTTTACTTTAAACTATGAGAGGTTTTTATTACAGCCCTCACAAAATTAATATACTTATTGACAGTGCTACAATGAGTAAGCAATTTAGAATGAAGTAGAATTCTAGATTGGGTTACATCTTCAAAAATGTGTGGCACAATAACACAACTATAATATCTCAAATTATTGACATAGGACCATATACATGCTCCAGAGTGTTTCAAAGTTACTTAACTATTTATGTGCCCTTTTCAGTGCCAACAATCTGGCACAAAAACAGAAAAGGAAAACCTTAACAGGACAGGATGTGCTCTCAGCAATGGAAGAAATGGAATTTGAACAGTTTGTTGAGCCATTAAAGAAAAGTTTGGAAGGTAATTTTTGCAAAGTATATTTTCATTTATAAACCACTATATGATTTGCAAAGTATATTTTCATTTATAAACCACTATATGATATGCTTCAAGCTGCCTCAAGTTGGCTGTCAGAAAATGTTTGTATATGATATACATATAGAGGACAAAGTAATTTGCTTAGTTTGGATAAATATAGAAATCAGTTGCTGTTTAGTTACATTTTACTTCTGCTGACAGTTGTATTCCCTCCTTCTGCATTGCATGCGAGATTTGCAATATCACAAAATGAATAGCTAAGGAGGAATTTTCAATTTTTCAGCATTTAAAAAAGAGCAAAAAGAAAAAGAGACGAAGAAGAAAGAAGCTGCCGAGAAGAGAAAGCAGGAGAGTTCAGAAAGTGATCAAGAAAAGAAGCAAAAAACTGATGAATCAATGGAAGAAGAGACTGGTGAGAAAAATGAAGAACAATAACTCTTGATGAGTCTGTTATTTCAGTATTCTGTACATAAGTATGTATTACAAACTATACAACATTAACAGTTTTTATTGATAGCAAAATGATCAATGAGTATACTGTAAGGTTTGTAAGCATCATTTGTGGGCTCATATACAGGGGGGGCTTATGTGCCAAAAACTTACCATTTGGTGTCCAATCAGAGAGACTAATAACAGCATTTGTATCGTAACCTTCACAAAAGAACAAAAGTCAATGGGCAAACATGGTGTATTCAAAGCTTTTGTGAAGAATTGAGAGAGGAACAATGTTTTCCATTAAATCCTAAAGTTAGGATCCTTAAGTTAGGACTGTCATGCCTTGGGATTATATTCAGGGGGGCTTGTATTCAGAAGGATGTTTGGGTTAGTTTATAGGGGGCCAACATTTGGGGGGCTTATATTCAGAGATGCTTATATGCGGGGTTTTACAATATTTCATAACCTTTTATGCTCAGATGTAATGTGTTGGGCTGACCTTGGCATCTAAACATGATAATATTCCCATTCAGATGAGAGAACAGAAATCTAATATCAACAGAATATCTTTATTTGGACCAATAGCAATTTTCATTGCAAGCAAAGAAAGATGGCAATTTATGTAAGCTACTGATTGTTATCTTGCTTTGCACATATCACATTTTGATATCCTCTGTATCAATAACATATAGAGATGCCTTATTTTCACATCATTTATTTGTGTAATCATCCTTTCATTTCCTCATGAAAAAATATGTTACTGTCTTATAAAGATGTCTAAGTGATTGTCAGTTCCTACATAACAAATATAACAATTTAACTATTCTAAAAAAAGGTACAATTGAAAACTAGGATATACACTAGGTTAGCAAAATAATAGCTTGTTGAGCACCTTAGTATGGACTGCAACCAATGTCACCAAAATGATTTCCCTAGGATATTTCTATTCAGCACCCTATGTATGGATTTGGGTTTTGGTTTTACTGATCTATGATCTGATTTATAACAGGTGATTCATTTGTAATGTGATATTTCGCTGTTCGTATTAATCATAACAACATTTAAAAAATAGCATGTCAACATCAAGCTATCAGTAAAACAAGCCAGTTTGATTGTTCTTATTCCTTGAACTGCCTCTATTAGGACTGTTCAAATTAGCTGGTACCCCAAATAAATTCCATGATGTGCCATGTGACACATTGTGAGTGTATGCTGCATTTCTGTATAGTTTATTAACAGAGTACGAGTTTTCACTTGTTGTGTGTAACTGAGTAGTCTTTTCACTGCCAGATGGTGCAATGTCAATTCTCCTACAAAGAGATTGACTGGTGTTAGAAAATCATCAATTGCAAGCTTTAACCTGATTCGCACTTTTTATACTTTGGTGTAATGCTTCTCTTGTTCTTTCCAATGAAAGAGACCATGATTATGGAGAGAAACTCTAGATCAAACAGCAAACTACTTAGTCAATCAGGAAGTAGTATTATAGATGATCAATTCTACTACATGAACATACTGCAGAACTACCAGCCAATCCATCAGACAAGTATTTGACTTAGCTCTAGGACTGTAAGGTGAAGTCATAATAATCAAATTATTTTAAAATTCTTCCAAATATAACATGACCTACATTTTCTCATTACCACTTTTAATAGAGACTGGTGTTATTTGCTTTTTCATTTGTCCCTTTGTCCCATAAACACCTAATGCAGCATCACTCCTTCCATGTAATGTAGCACTGTCTAGTTGGTTTGGAGAGCACCTTTGCACTTTTGAAATTGGTGAATAAGAATGCCTGCTATAAAGGTTTTTTCTGTGATCAGGGGAATGGATGGCAGTTGCGGTTTCTCTGGAACTACAGTACAAAATTAGAATTAGTTGCTAAAACATTGTAAATCTGACTCAAATAATATTATATAGCTTCATTTGAAAACACCTGCATGCAAATGATAATAAACATAATTTAAATTCAATGGTTGGTACATATCTTCAAGCAATTAAAATACAACCATTTCACAGTATATACTTTCCATGAAATTTATGATTAACTCCACAACCAAGCTACTTGGAGATTAATTTTGGCCAGATAATTGATTTGAGTGTGCAAAGCATGTTTTTGTCGATACTAGATCAGCATGAAATACATTTCAAAACAAAGCTATGCAAGAATAAATTCACAAAACATATTTTTGATATACTTTCAAATATCAAGCTTACATTCATCCATAAAATTAGTGTTTGTATTACATTATTAATAAAAGTACTAATTTTAAACCAATAAAAAATCTTTAAACAAACACGAGAATGTTAGGGAAGTAATAGCAACCTTGAGAATTGTATATGACTTGCATTGCGACGATTCCATGTTGTTTCCTTTTTATAAGATGGCTTCCTTCTATCAGGTGCCAATGGAGGTAGGCTTGGTAATCGTGACAAATCTTTGCTTGGAAGAGTAGTGCTATATTCAGTAGATGATACATCACTGATTTGTAGATCTTTGAGGGCTCCAAATCCTGTTCTACCAATTGCTTTTGCACTGGAAATAAGTCTTGCATCTGTTAATAGAAAATGAAGTGGAAAATATGAGGACATTCTTGAAAGATTACCCAGGGCCATAGTCATAGAGAAGGTGGGATGCAGAGGGGGTGATGTACCCCCAATATCTAGCTTGTCAGCACATTTGCTGAATATTAAAGGTGCTGCTAAAACTCAAGAAAAGTCTTGTTTGTCAGCTGAGTTGGGCTCAAAGGAAGTCTGTCAGCAAACTGGGATTGTGCATCCCACTAACAGTTCTATTTCACATCACTCCTGAGATTACCTACCACTGTTCTTTGAGAGATACAAATATTCTTTTATCACAATGAGCACATTTTTATGTAGTTCTTTTTCTCACTCAGTCAGAAGGAACAGCAAAGCCTTTTCATTTACCCCTGCTACACTCTGTAACTTACAACCCCCTTACATTTCTCAGATCTTTCTGGCTACATTGTTGTTAATTCTTGGTGGATTCACCATATCCTCAAAGATTTTGACATAGTAACATAGTCTAGTGACAAAATTCTAAACAATTCTTTAAAATAAATGAAGCTGCTAGGCAGGACCTTTGACAATATTTTGGGGTTAGTTCCTTAGGCTGTCTTGCAATTCTTTTCAATTCATAAAAATAGACTATGTCATTTACCTTTTCCACATCATATTTGATGCAATTTGGGCAGTAGCATTTCCCCCTAAATTCTCTTACATAGATATCCCTGCACAAAAGCATACCACATGTAAGTATCCAGTTTTTCCTAGTGTAACTTGATTACGGAACACTGTGTCAATAGAAATTTGAAATCTAAACTCTGTGTTATCCTTTAATTAACATCACTGGGTCAAGTAAATGACTCCAAATTGTAGGCTGATCTTTCATTTAATTTTATATTATCCTGCTTAACATTGGTGGATGATGGATATACAAGCATTCCAAACATTCATTCAATTAGCATTCATAGGATAAATAATCAATCTCTTCAGACTTATTACCTAAATACATGCCATGCATCAACATTAAGAAAACTGTGCTTAATAATCTTATATTTGGCTAATGCACATTAAACAGTTAGAGATAGCTTCCAATGAGACTTAGTGGTAAAAGGTTCTAGTACATATGGATGAAAATTGCAATGAGATGAAATAATCCCCTCTGTTTTTCACAATGATAATATAAATCTAAAACATCCACATTGTCAACATTTTTAGATCTGAAATGGCATTTGGTGTCATCAGCTTTAATTTACAAAATACAAAATCTGATAAAAATACCTGATGTTGAAGGAGTTCTGCTATCTGATGGTGCACTGCTGACAAATCTCTTATTTCTAGGTACATAGCCAACAGCTAAAAGCAATATATGAAACTAAGTATAACACATTTGCTGTCTTTCGCAAAATTGTTTAAAATGCTTCTTCTGACTTAAAATATTGTTTAATAGTACATTATAGAAAAGCCTACTGATAAGATTAATAACAATAAAATAGTTCTACTATTTCTATAAGTTAGACAATTTTGCAATGGAACTCAGATAAAATCAGATTACAGGCCATTACTGAGGTAATAAAAAGTTTCTGCCAGAACTTTCAGCATAAGTTACTCTTTCAGATATATCATTGGGGGAGAAAATTCAGCGAGGATGTATTTGAAGAGATCTGAAATAAGAAAAAAACTGTACCTGAAAGATCTCTAAAAAACAAATCAAAAACAACAAATTTGTTCATCTAAAAAGCAAATGATGTAGAAAATAAGATTGCTGATCACTTTTGAACGTAAATTTTTTAAGCAGTAAATATATAAATGATATGTTTATTACAGCACAAAAAAGCCACAACATTCTTGTGACATACTTAAAAACTTTTTTTGTCTGATACTCAACTGATTATGAAACATCAGATAGTGACTGATAGGATAAGGGCCATTCCATACCAAATGAAAAGGTCATGTCACCAAAATTGAGTGATAAAGTGATTTGGATGTACCTCTCCCCCTAAGAGAAAATTAATGAGCCACATCCACAAGAAAAGTAATGAAAAAGACATTGGTGTCATAACTTTTGACAATTTAAGTGATATTGACAACATTAAAGCTGCAAAATGGCACAGTTTCCATCATTTTTTTAATATAACTGTTTTGAGGTAGACACTTGCATCAATTATTTTTAACAAGTTTACTTGCTCTCCAGTCAATTTTTAGCTATGCTCTACCCTTTCAGATTCTACTTTGGTCTCTACAGCATAGATATAAGTCATAAATTTGTGCTTGGAAAGTAATCTCAAAGCCTTAATCAACACATACCCTCAGAAAAAAGAATTTCTTTAAAAATTTTTAGATGAATTTTGATGAATTGTAGGAGCTATGGAAAAATAACCATTTCCATTTTTGAATTTTGATAAGCCTATATGTACACCTTAACTTGGTGAATGATTGAGTTGTTATATGCTTGGCATAAAAAGTTATTAGCATTTGTGTCTTTGATGTGATGAAAAATTGAAAAATCATATATCCAACTTTGTGTCAAAATTTGAATATTTTCCACTTATAACTCATTGACTTTGGTATACTTTTTGGATTCTTCACCCTAAGAAATAGTCAGCTTGAAATTTTTAGCTCAATTCCTCAATTGGATCAACCATTAGTATCAAAAGAATGACAGAGAGCATGAAATTTTGGTGGTGGTGCTGAGAAAAAAATGCCAAAAAGGGTCTGGGACCAACTATCAATATCTTAACAATGATTTAGAATTTTGAAGTAAAACTTGGCACACAACCTCATCCCAGAAGTAGAAACTCATGTGCCAAAAATCAGCTAATTCTGAGGGGGGTGGTGACATGACTGTTTCAATCTAAATTCATAGCCAGATGCAGTTGCACTATATATTTTGGTTAACGTTTCAGTCACTATCCGATGATTCATACTCTGACAAGTGTTGAACAAAAAAGCTTTTAAGTATGTCAAAAGAATTTTGCCACTTTTCTGTGCTGTACTAAAGTTCTGTAGTACCAAAAGACTATTTACAACCATATGTCTTTTATGCAGTAGACCAAGAGATACTACAGGGCACATGGAGTACATGGGGCAAAAGAAAAAGGTCAAACATTAAAAAACACCCCTCTATTATGAAGTATACCTTTTACTAGTACAAGTTCCATTATTCTTGTTTATAGATGCAAATCTTTATGCTATAAAGTTGAAGCTTCTACAAATATGATTTTTAATGTTTCTTCAGTTAAAAACAATCTCTGCCCACTTAAATAGATCACCATATCCAACAAAGAGTCTTTTGGACTCGTATTTACATAGCTCCTGGTTATCAGGAAACTATTCCCTTGTCCCTCTATCTCCATGTCCCTAGCTTTGAGGTGCATATGGGAGCCCTGCACAAGATATTTCTACCAAAAATGAACAATTAATTCCGACTTTGAAAACAAACACAAAAAGGAATATCAAAAGAATTCATGCAAACAATCTCATATAGGAAAGTGACAAATCCACAAATATTTTCTGAAAAATTAGCAACATTAAAACATAAAAGTAAGTATTACTCACTTGATGAATGGCATTTTGTAGGTTATAATGCTTCCTAAGAAAGTTAATGAACTTTGACGATGGTCTATCATAGGCCAAGAATTGTGGATTCACACCTTCTCTCTGTTGGACAAAATCAATTTGAAATATCTAATAAGCATTGATCATGTCACTAAAAAAATAATAGCATTGGTACAAGAACAGGCCAAGGATGGAAATCATATGCCAATAACAAAGTAGATATTGTGAAGTAGGCATGAATCCAATGATATTGATGAAAAAACAATGAATGAAAATGATGTTGATGATAATAAATTATAATGATGATGTAAATGATAAAAATTAAGAAAACAAGAACGGCAGAGAAAACCAACCTGAAGCATAAAGTTGAAAAGCTGATGACCATAACCACTGCGTTGATGTTTCTCATGCACATAAAA
>OLMO02000238.1:1368476-1382943 GCA_900291935.2 Cassiopea xamachana
TCCGTCTACCACGCGTTGAGTGAATGAATAAGTAATTGTCCCAGCATGTCTTCATATGAATTACAAAAATTCATCTTTCCAACAATTCTTAAGTGACTTATTACATTCAACGGAAAAAGGACTTTCTGTGAGATTCCACTTCTTGGTCATTTGATATATTCAAGTTCTAATAGAAAGCACGAAGAAGGGGGAAACTTACAGTCAAATGCCCCTCTTGATGGTCAGGAAAATGTCGAAAAACCAAATCGGAAACAATAAACTTCACAATCGAATCTCCAAGAAACTCGAGCCTCTCATTATCTCCACTGAAATATAAAATTTCTCCAAAACACATTCTATTCAATTTAATCCTAAAACTTTGCCAAAATATTGAAGACTAGCATTTATTCTCAACGAAAGTGACCTGCCAATTGTAGATATCTCGATAGCATGCAAAGGTTACTTTTAGGTAACAATCTCAAATGAATAATTTGAAAGGTTGAAATTTACAGAAAAATAGCATAAACAAGCATAAGTCAAATGCATAAACTTGCATAAATTAGCAAGATAAGCATAATGAATAAATAAGCATAAATAAAATGCATGAATTAGCATGAATTAGCAAGATAAGCATATGTCTTACCACGTTAATGCATCGTCGTCGTCTGCTTGACACGTGAATGCACGTGCAAGAAGAGAAATGTGAGTAAATTGCAGACCAAGCTGCTCTTCAAGCTTCACAAGTTGCTGTAATAACAATTCTGATAATAAGCATGCAAATGAAGAGCTAATAAAAAGCTCCATAACCACATGATGCTCTTTAGTCTGGATTTATTGATGGTACAATTGTAAATATCAGAATATTACTAACAATATTATTGATGGTATATCTAAAACATTCCTCAAACACTTTTAATTCTATCAATTTATAACTAAAGAATGAGACACTTCACAAACAGGGATCCCTCTGTAAATAATTAACATTTACCTGCAATCTCGGTGAATCGTTGATGAGCAGTCTGTCACCTATTGGTGCTCTTTCCTGCAAGCATTCTCAACATTAAATAGCTGTCAGTGCCACAGAGTTATTTNTAATGATAAAGTAAGGCACATATGTTGAAAAAATTAAAGTTTGAAGCAAAAATTCAATGGTCATATTACAAATTCGGCTTCATCAACTTCGTGTTGAAAATGGAAAAACGGTTTGAAAATGCTAATCACAAAGTTTTAGCTATGAAAGGCACAACTGTTCTGAATTCGATGGAATGCAAGCCAGGTATTCTACTTCATTCAGCAAATTCCCCATTTCTGTCTCACATTAGCGGAGCTATGCTAGTAATATATACCTGTAAAATATGCTTTGGTAGATTGTTCCACACCTGTTGAAGGTCCTAGAGGAGAAAAATGAAGCACCCTACTTAACTGGATATCGCAAAACTCATCGTGGTATTTACGAAAGTGCCAATAAAACACCTTCAAACAACGTTATATTTCACGAAAATGGCGGGTAGGTGCTTTCTAATGGCAATAAAAGATTAAAAACACTGTGAATAATGCATTGGAACGTAATAACCATCTCGATGAGAGATCTGTTGCCACCATCTATGCATTCTTACAGACATTATCAGTATAACGCTTCTTGGAAAACGCAGCTGGATTATAAACTTCAATAGAAGAGCCACGACGAAAAACATACTGAAATCTTTTCTTTCTATTAAATGCGACGCGTCCTAGGTTAAGTCGTTTGGTTATGTCTTTAACGGTTATGTCTTAAGTTGATAAATCAACGGTTATGTCTTCAATGGTTATGTCTTAAAATTGGTATGTCATCTAGAACTCTGGAAATGCCACATTAAATAGAAAGAATAGATCTCAGTATGTTTTTCGTCGTGGCTCTTCTATTGAAGTTTATCAGTATAACTCGGAAAGTTGTATGATGATTTGCTTTTATGGAACAGCTTAAATAAACTGAAGTACAATTTTAAGCCAATAAGATTTACAGTCTACCTTTTCCTCAAAAAATATGGATGTTACAAATTGCTCTGCACTCTCATATCCACCATCCAAATAAATAGCAGCTAGAAATGAAAATAAAAATAAGAAATGAAAACAAAATATAACACATATATAAATGAATTAAACAAACGAAATGAATACGTTCTAACCAATAGCTGGCATATATAACGGGTCATGTGATCAATGGCCATGCGTCACACTTAATCGTTTCTGAAGCCATTTTTTCATGTTGTCATTGATGGAGCATGGAAGTAGTTGAATTGACAACTAAGAATTAAATCTCTGTCAAGCAACTTGCAATTGTAACTATTTGGAATTAAATGTAGTCAACTTTTTGAGTAGTTAAATTTGGGCAGCAATTGCAAAGCAGTGAAATTGTGGAATATGTAGCTACCAAAGAATCCTCCTTATCGTTTTTCTGAGCATAGTAAAGAATATTCTGAGCACAGAAAGAATATTAGATTACATAACAAACATTGATAAAATAAGCATTTTTTATGTTAAAATTCAAACCCAAAATGGCTTCTACACAGTTGGCAAGTGCATGATCCAGTTTAGCAGGTTTCCAATCACTGATGAAAAACACATCTGATTAACTGACAATAATCTAATTAAATGTGGACATTTTTCGCAAATGCTTACAATAAAATAAGATCATGACAGTACGTTAATTCATGTTGAAGAACAGATAGTATTTATTAACACTTGAAGATTCAAGTTTCCTAAAGAGCTTAAGATAAACTAGCAGTCTTATTAATAATTGCATTCGCTGGTAATGGAAAGCGTGCTCGTAGTTGATTGGTGTGGTTAATGCAATATATTTGAACACAAACAGCAGTCCTCAACATACTATTATTCACAAAATATGTTTACTTGCTCTCTCTTTCTCTCACTATCTCTCTCTCTCTTTCTCTCTCTATCTCTCTCTCTTCCTCTCTTAAAGCAGGCCATAATCAGCTTTCAAAGCTAATAGAAAGCGACGACCATCAACTGTGATAATAATGAGAATAAAACGAGAATGATGAAATTATATACTTGGTTACGGCCTAAGAATCAGCAAGATGCATTGAAAGTATCCCTTCATCGCAATTTAAGGATTGTGGAGGTCCGAGTCAAAGAGTGTCGCTGTAGAGAACCTAAAGCGATTACGATAAAATATCCGTGCGAGTACTTACTCATGGCCGAGAAGAATAAAATCCTCAATCTCCAATCTCTAAAATTTGAATAGAGTATTCGACCAGATTAGACAGCGTATCAACATTGTAAGCAAGATGGGCTCAACTACAAGACTGGCCCTCCAGGTGTTACATCGAAGTGTTCTGATGGAGTCAAATAATATATGTGGTCCTTTTCTGATCCACCTAATTCCGCTTTTCACGCACAGAAACCGAAATTGCTTACAGCTCATCATCAAGGGAGGCATCAGAGGGGACACTAGGGGGATAGAGCCCCCTGTCTGGACATAATAACTCCTCGTTGGAACATTATAATGTGCAAACTATGTACTAGCCTCGCCCTCTCCCGTCGAAAGAGTCGGCTTCAGTTAGAGAATTCCTAGTACCACCACTCTCTGTCATGCATAAATTAACTACAAAAGGTGCACCAATAACATTCTCCCCTGAAAAAATTATACTTTGCATAAATTAAATCTTGCGTGATGTCAAATACCTTTGCAATATTGGCCAGATGGGCATTTTCAACAAGCAGCGATCGAAATTTGGATAGCTCGCCTTCGTTCATTCGTCCAAACATGAAAAACAAATGTTTCCTAAAAGTTAAAATCAAAGGATATAAACTTAGTGAATTGCTGCCTGTTGCATTTACTTTCTGGTAAAGAAACACTGTCAGCAAAAAGGATCATTCTGAGACAGGAACATGAAATATTCACGATTTCGGAAATTTCTTGAAGCAGATTCATTCTCAAAACAAGAATATCTCAAGCAGAATATTCTACTCACGATGTGATGAATTCCAAAATGGCATCTCCAAGAAATTCCAAAGACTCATTGTGACAAACGCTAATGCAAATAAATAATATATTACAATTTATGAGGATGCGAACAAAATTAACAAAATAGTAAAATATGAAGAAAAAAATTGATTAAAAAGTTCACATAGGTCAAAAGATCTCGTGCAAATTTCAAAAACTATCATCCTGCCTTTGAGATCGTCATGCTTTAGAATTTACTGTCATGGAAGTTAAAGCGACTGATTTGAAACACGGTGACTGATTTGAAATTGCCCAAGCAAAGATGTTTCCCTTATCGTGGAACAAAAATGTGGAATAACCTTCCTGAAAAAGCTCTCTGTATCAATCTAGTGAGTAATGAAGTCATACTGAAATAAGAGATTGATTCACTTCTTCACAGAAATAGATCAGCTACCAGCATGCCACTGACTTTACTCTGCAAATTCCTGAGTTCTTATTTTACACACTCGCTTTTCAGATTGGCAAGAGCTAACATTGAAAAATACGCAAAAGCAATTACTTACGTCGAAGGGCGATCTTTTGATTCTGCCAATTTGGTCATAGCGCCTTGGAGGTTCTCAAGACCTTAATGAACAGAGACAAAAACGAAATCAGAGGTCATGAAATGATAGAAAGTATACTTACAATGAACTAGTAGAAATAATGCATTGACAAATTACCTTCTATGTTTGATATTTGTATTAAAACGAAATAAAACAACACAGTTTGACATAATGAAATGCAAAAAGAAAAAGCAAGTATGCTCCCTTTTTATGAAAAAGTACGATTTTTCCAAGATTTGGGATACAATTATAACTTCAGAACCTTTAGTTTATATAAAATTCTTCTAATCCTATCTTGTGTTTATCAATATAGTTGTGAAAGTAATCATCATATGATTTCTGCTATAGCATCTAGAGCTAGCAGAAATTTTTTAGCATTCGATCTTTTGTAATTGTACGATTATTTATCATGGTGAGTAAAACTGAGACAGTCAAAAGTCACTCAACGAACAAAAAAATACGTAAACGGATAAACGTAAAAGCGCTACCTCGTTTTCGCGTGAATCCTTCAGCCTCCGATCCATCACCAAAGGCAATCTCATGCAATCCGCAGTTGAACGAAGAAATCATTATGTTACTGAAGTTGGTGATTTTGTTAGGAAGAGAGACTAATCGCAGTGATTTCTAAAAGGGAAATAAGCCGTTACTAGAACTCATCCTAAAAACATAATCAATTTACTTGAATGATATTGACAACGTTAAGTCACTGGTATCTGGAGAAAATACTACATTGAAAACTGAAAGAGTGTCGGAAGTATTCCTTAAGAAAGCATATCAACATGTTTTCTTGTCCTAGCGAATTATTCATGCAAGTGCTCAAAATTGGAATTGCATGTGGATGGGCTTTCCTGTGTTACATCAAAGTGTTATTTGGACTCAAATACTATACGTGGTCCTTTTTCCCTTCCACTAAAATCCACTTTGACGCACAGGAGCGTCACCTTTCCTGCCTTAACATCAATATTATACATTTAAAACACTAGAATTCGCTACGTTCCATTTCGGGCAAAAACGCAAGCTTCACAATTAATATG
This sequence comes from Cassiopea xamachana, assembly GCA_900291935.2. NCBI lineage: Eukaryota > Metazoa > Cnidaria > Scyphozoa > Rhizostomeae > Cassiopeidae > Cassiopea > Cassiopea xamachana. Next base: position 1,374,038 of record OLMO02000238.1, read on the forward strand.
TGACAAAGAAAGCTATTATACCTCTAAAGTTCTTCTGTCTTTAAATGAGTAATTAATACGCTGTTCCAATTCATTAAGGCTTTTTTGGTATCGAATGTGATTCACGGCCACGTAGACAAATATACTGTGCTGGATAAAAAATAAGAACATTTGAAAATGTAATACTAACTGCGAATTAACTGTGAATAGGCATCATAATTTAAAAAATATTTTTAAGTATTTTTATTTTATACCTGGAATACATCTGAAATGAGTACTACCTGGAATACATCAGTTTTCAATCCAGTTTTGTAACATCCTTTTGAACTAACTCTGACAATGCTACTCTTTGAAGAATCCCTTTACATAGGCGGAAAGAGAAGATATTTACAAAAAGTAAAAGAAGATTTAATCCAAAAGAGTATCAATTGAGAGAATTTTTCTAATGCTTTGTTTGCTTTTGTAGCAATAATCAGATTGGTCAAATTGAGGTCAATGAAATTATTTTTAACTTAATTCAAATATCCATTGGATTCACGCCTGAGAAAGTAAATAGGCAAAATATAGCTTGCATCAATTGATTACAGATTTTTCCATGGCAATGATCTTCATACTTCACATTCCCCCTTTCCATCAGTGGCAGATTTGCAGCATTCTCGGAGCTCATAATTCCTATAGAGTCCTTGATCGTAAATAAGCCTATAAATATTCTAGCACCTACCTGTCTCTTATGTCTCGCATTTCATCCTGGTGAAAGAAACAAAAATTTCATATTCCACGGGAAAACTTACAACATTTATTAGTTTACATTCTTCGCAGTTACAAAGAGCAACAAGTAAGGCTTGCCACAAAAAATGTCCCGAAAATAATAGATTTCTGTTGCAAAATAGAAGCCCGACATTGAAAAAAATATGAGAAGTGCACGTATATGAACAATACTAAATAATGGCACAAAGACTAATACGCAAACAGTTAGTGAAGCATCCAAAAATCGTCCTTCTGTGATTTTTGCTCAAGCTAGCAATGAAGGTAAAGCTACAACTCATCACTAACTTCCAAGAATCAATATGACTGCCTGAAAATGGGGTGCAAAAATGGCAGAGTCTTGTATACAATCACAAGTAGCGGAGTGCATGCTAGAGAGGACATTTATCGTGCATAATCATCATGAGGTAGAGTGGTCGGCTCCTTTCATCATCGCTTCCATATCCCCAGTGTTGCCACCAAGAACCCATTCACTGATGGATGGACAGGGAGCGAGCATTCAATAAAGGCTCGAGTGGGACTCAAACCGTAGACCTTCCGCACAGGAAACAATGCTCTATTCGCTATGCTATCCTGCTCGTTAAAAATGGGAACAGTTATTAAAAAGAAGATAATGTAAACATACGTCGATATTCTGCAATTTGCTTATCATGTTCTTATTCGGAAGAACACTATTTGGAAAGAAAAGGATTGTGGGAAATTAAGATGTAAACATAGCAAATCGCATATTCAATAAAAGTTTGAAGATTTAGCATATAAATAAAAAACATCCAAAAAGGCTAAGGATACTCAGGCTAAGGAGGCCAAGGCTAAGGAGGCCAAGGCTAAGGAGGCTAAGCTAAGGAGGCTGCGGCTAAGGAGGCTACGGCTAAGGAGGCTAAGGAGAAATTGGCTAAGGAATTATACTGCAAGATACTCAGAGGAAAAATTTATGCATACGAAAATGAATCCAAATGAAGCAGCAAATAAAAATCAAACAAACAAAAATAATAACAATGAAGCAACAAGCACTGATAGAATAAAGATTTATACCAGTCTTCTTGAAAGTACAAAAGATTAGATTTCTTTCTTTTCAACCTTTGAAATCTGTTGAATTACAAGTGGTCTCAATAAATTTTTGACGCAAAATATCATCCAACAATTCGGCGAATGCAGTCCATCAAGTAGTGAATAGAGAGTTGCATATTGAGGCTCAGAGAAGTGTGAATTCAAAAAGTGAAAAGGAACTTTACAAGAGATAAGAAAAGGGATATTTACATCACTTCAACCTTCAAACGAAATCGAAGAGGAATACGGAAAGAAACTGTAGCATCTAGTAATTCGAACTGCTGTAAAAGATTTATCCACTGAATGAAATAACATATTTTATATTAAATAAATTGCAGCCTTCAAAGTTAAAATTGCCAAATAAGTAGAAGACTGATACCTTCTTCCACTTGACGTCATAGCTGCTGATCTCGCATCATGCAGGACTAATGGGTATTCCTTCAAAAATTATATATATATATATATATATATATATATACATCATGTATATATTTATGTATATATATATATACCTTTTTTTTAAATATATGTAGATACATACATACATATAAATATAAATATATATATATATATATATATATATATATATATATATATATATATATATATATATATATATATATATATATATATATATATATATATATATATATATATATATATATATATATATATATAGAACACTGTATTGTACAGAATACAGCGCAACACATAGTTTACTGTTATATTTATGACTTATGAATTTAAATACGTCAGTCATATGAGAATGTTAAGCTTTCTTATACCATTCTTCAACTACAACCTTGAGCTAAAAATAATGAATAGAAATGACTTATGTATATTAAATAAGAGTTATACCTCATACGGCTTTGAACGCCTCTCCAAAGCCAAGCCATCAAGTCGAATGCAGCAAGGGCTCTAAAGCAAGCAAAGAGAACATGGTCAGCTAATACGATGGAATACAAACTGAAAGTAATATGTTTAACATAATAGGAATCCAGCACTAAAAGCCTATTGTTGGTTGGGTTCACCTAGTATAATTTTTCAGAAAGGGCTAGACGATTTATAATGTAAGATAGATGAATGGCTCAAAATCGGGGAGTCAGCAATACAAGAGATGGTTCAGAAGAGGTATCTTGCCAAGCTACATCAATGAGCAGAAGTAGAGTAAAATATTCATCAAATTAACACCACTGGAAAACCAAGTTTTTCATTGTCTACTCAAAAGGACCCAGCAGCTGCAATTAAAACTGATACGTAAATTCATCCATGAAAACACTGCCAAAGAAGCCTTGTGAGATAGAAATAAAACTGCTTACTTTTCCAGGAAACACAACAAGTGAATTTTGCTTTGCTAGTCCAGTCTCATTCCATTCTGCTCTGCTTCTTTTTTTAAGATGACGATGCTACAAGGAAATAAAAGGGAAAAAGACAACAGTTTTTGGTTGCAAGATATCAACTCTGAGTTCTTGAAAATTTTCAAATCATCCAACTCTGATCCGCAGTCAACTTTTGGTACCTTGTAATACCTTGAGATCACATCTACAATCAGCCATGATGTAAGTTCAAAAGAAAAAATATCCTTTAAGCGAACAGATATTCATTGGTCAATCTACATCTATTGATAGCATAGTGCAGACAATAATACAATACAACAATACAATACAACAACACAATACAATAATACAATAATACAATACAATAATACAGTAAAATAATACAATAATACAATACAACAATACAATACAGTAATACAATACAATAATAATACAATACAATAATACAACAATACAATACAATAATGCAATACAATAATGCAATAATACAAAGCAATATAATAATACAATACAACAATACAATACAATAATACAATAATACAATACAATACAACAATACAAACCTTTTCTATAAGAAACTAGGATCGACAACTAGTACAAAAAGTTTCTTACTATGACGTAAAAATTGTGACATTCTAGTACTAAAAGCTTCTTGATTAGTTTCCTTTTCTTGAGATCGAAGCTCACGTTATTAGTTAAAAGTCGAACACTTCTGGATGGATATAAACACTCATCCTCATGAAAAATATCCAAGCAGATCAAAATCACAAGTTACAGTCTTGTCCAAACTAAAATCGTAGAAATTAGCGAGTGGAAACAAGTAAAATGTACTCTGTGTTAGATAAATTAATATTGTATTGTTTCATAATTTCTCTTGAACAAAGAACTAGAATTTCTTAATTTTTTGACCAGCCTAGTACTCGTTTCTTATAAAGAAATATGTATAGACAAAAACTTCAAAAAATGGTTTGGAAAACATCCAGATTTAGGCAATGGCGTTCTGTATTCCATATTTATTTACATCTGCATGGTTTGCAATCACTACTAAAATTGTGTTAAGTTGGTTCTGGGAACCAAATATATGAGCTGTTGCTAGCTGTATTTTGATACCATCTAGTGCAAAAACAACACTGCACGAGAAGTCGTCGATTTATGATGACAAAGTTTGGATATGACTGCCTAGTCGTAAGCTAAAGTCTACTGCAATGCGAAATGATATTGAAATGATGTTTAAGATCTATTTTAGCCGCAGTCTCTTATTTCGTGACTTCTGCTTACTATTTGAAGTCATAAACTGCATCATAAATTAAAATTCATTTACGTAAAGCAAAAACACGAAATACAAGCATGAAAAACAGAAGGCATCTCAGCTTGAAACAGATGGCCGTAATGTCGATCGGTCGTAAGTAGCATAGATCGCAAGTCAGGAAATACCTAGATGATTAGCAATTTACCTTGACAAGCGGCTCATGACTGTTAACAAGGTACTCCAGTACAGCAGCCATAGGGAGCAATTCATCTCGGCTTCTCTCATGTCTACTCCGTCTACCACCTAAAACAAGTTTGAAAGCAGTAAAAAAGTGTTGCTTTTAAGCATCATGCGAAATATTAGTGCACAAAGTAGCATCGAAAGTAGGAATGGGCATTAAATTAAAAAAATTTCAAAGTCGCTCAAGAAAACTGCCTTTTGCATTAGAGAGCGGTGCAACTTTTAAAGCAAGGTAATCTTGGAAGAGCCAAATAGTCGTTGCTGGCCTGTAATTTCAAGCTGGCATTTCAGATATTCTCTTTGTGTCAACGCTTCGGTGTATTTATGCTGAGTTAGAATAGGGCTGGTACTGACACCATTGGCACTTAACACACAACTATCCGCATTCTTGTTCACTTCAAACAACAAAACCGCATCAAGCCCTCATTGGTCACTACTTGTTGCATTTCAATGGTAATTTCAAAGAATTAGTCTTTAAAATTCAGATAATAAAATCAGCTATATCATCTTAATTAGTCTCTTCCTAGTCAAGTGAACACAGGAGAGAAATAATGTCATACTTCAAAATGCAAACTTGTAACTTACTACTCGACAGGACAAATCGAGGAAGAAAATGAAACAATCTGCAGCCACCTGGCTCACCTTTGAGATGAAACCATGACACGATCAACATGATGAAATTATGAATTCAAGAAACAAGAAAGAGAATAATTGATAGAAAGCAAAACTACTAACTCAAAGAAAGCTGATTAAATCGTAGCCTGAGCTAAAATTGCAGAACTCAATTTTAAAATTTGCAGAAAAACACAGAACTAGAGACGAAACACAATGTTTCACCCAAACAGAGCGATTGAATGAATATGGCAAGCTATATTATTGATATACTCTATTTGAAGGTTACATGAAAAGCAATACAAAATATCAACCAAAGGTAGGGATATGCGCGCAAATGGCTACTTGCTAAGGCCAATATTCGCTCTGTGCTTAGATAGTCCTTAAATAGATAAAACGGGCTATTTCTGGAAATGTGGCGAAAATTCAAACTGAGAAATAGTAGCGCAGATACAGGGGCAATAAAAGCTGCTGATAAAAAATTGTGATAAGGACTTAAACAGAAAAGCAGTCTTGGTAGTTAGTACTTCAAACAGACCATCAAATATAAGGTCAATTAAGAGCAGAATGCTTAACAGATATACCACATTAACCTTAGCATAACATAACTTAATCGTACCTTTTAAATTCCAATCAAATATTTCAAAAAATCTCTCAAACACTAGCTCATGAAAAAAGTCCAACTCTTTAATTTTAAAGTTCTAAAAGAGTAAAACAAAACATCATAAAGAAAATAGATTAAATTTTCGCCAAAGCAAATAGGTACAGTATTAGCAACATCGCCAATATCATTTAGTTTTCATTTAGTTTTCATTTAGGTTTCATTTAGTTTTCATGAATAGATTTGCATGTGCTGCTCATGCTATACTCATTATGATACGGTTACGACGATCGACGGAGCACTATGAGATCAAATTCCCCTTCTTTTCAACCTAAATATACAAAATAGATAGAGATTGGCACGTAAAGAAAACATAATGTAGAAGGAATTTTTTCTAAAAATTTGAAGTCAAATTTCCTTCTACTTTGCATGTTCATAAGGGGCCAATTTCTTATTATTGTTCCAAGGCTGAAAAGAAGAGGAATTTCATCTCGTTGCTCACCATGCCTCTGGGAAATTCTTTTAATGAGCAGTCTGTTGAGCAGACGGTTCAGTCAAAAGATTTCCCAGGGGCATGCTGGGCAACATTATGTATATTTCCTGATGTCCTGCCATACTGTAGTTGATCTTCAAAAAATAACATTCATGTGTCAAAGATATCAGTTTCAATAGATAAATCTACTGTTTTCTGTTTTGAAATGTTCTAAGCCAATAACAGTGCAAAAAGCTATTTAGGAATCTGTTTTCCAATTTGGTTGAATCAAAATGATTCACTAAATGAGAGTAAAAAACCCATGCACTTTGGCTCCTATTTCAGGCACGAGTAAGGGCTAGGAAAACCCCCTAACATCCAAATCTTCTAAGAGCACTGCTCTATTGATCCTCCAAAAGGGGCAATACGAGAATCACACTCGATGCAATATGAACATGTTGGGACAAAAATCTCATGTCTTGTTCTTGCTCTAATCATCAGCTTCTTCAACATCATTTGTCTTTGAAGTTGAATATTTCCTTAGACCTTTGCAACAATAGACTTACAAGCTATTCATACAATCTTTAAATCCTTGACAAAACTGACGCCTACCTTTGGCATACTCTCCCGCCTGAATTCCATCAGGTATTTTCTTTTGTACATGAAGAAATTAAAGCTCGGAATCTGCATGATGGAAAAGATTCTCTCTTATTGTTTCTGCAGTCCTTAAGCGAAGAATAAAAACAAATATTGACTACTGTACATTGCATAGACCTTTACTTTGGTGTTTGCTTGGCTATTTCTCGTTTAGCTGATTGAACTTTGCTGCTAGAAGTCTAAGAATTGGAAGTCCAGTTAATAGCAGGACAATACACAAAGAGCAAAAATTGTATCTACTGGTATAATGTATACGTCTACTTTCTATGTTTTGTTTTGTAGTTTCTAAGTACTCAATAAGAAGATATTTACGAGGCAATAACAAAGCAAGAAATTTCTTAGACCATGTGTGTCCTCTTGATCTTTTAAATCGCTCAGATTATTCAACATAGAGGTATCTTCAAATTCCTTCTGTCAAATTATTAATAAATTGGGAAAGAACTGATGGAAAGAATTAAAAGATTTGTGTCGTATCTATTGTAACGTCTTGAAATTTGGAAGCAACGGCTCTAGCTCAGTGCTTCTCAATTATTTTGTGCAGGCCCCCTTCATGGGAAGAGAAAATACTTCGCACCCTCAAACTCTCTAGAAATAAGACCACTACCTATAAAATTGCAAAAGCGTGCCTGTTCCCGGGGTCGCACGCACCCCCTTCAACATCGCATCGTGCCCCCAAAGGCGGCGCGTCGCAATAGTGGAGATACACTGCTCTAGCTAGACACGAAGCAGGTGAATCGTGGAATCTTGCAGTGGTCAATCAACAAAATTTTACAATTAAACTCTTGTTGTTGAAAGCCAAGAAAAGTTTGAACCAAAAGGAATTAGAAAACACCAAAGGAAATATTATTAACATTAGCAATAAAGAGATCAAAGTACATAGATTCATCAAAACAATGCATCCACATACCATTCTCAATGAGAAATGCGAAAACAAGAAATATCCTTTGAATTCGTACGTGTCTCCATGGTGTTTTATGCGTGTAGGGAACTTTGTCTAAAGGATTCGTGAAATTATAGAAGGGTAAATCAACTTAATATCCAGATGAATTTAAACATCAGCTAAATATAAGTGTATCTCATAAAAGACCTCAAATGTCTATAGACAGATAAGAACCAGGTTGGGGGGAGAGGGGAGGGAAAGGGGTATGGATGCCAGATCAGGCTGCAGGAGGTAATCATGATGTACTAAAGGACCATGTCGAACACCTTCTGAGATAATTTGAGTAAATTATGAGGGGAAGGTGCAAGCCCTCATTGCCTTCCACTGCTCCCATGTTGCATCTAATATGCACTACTTGGATATTGTTATTGGCCTCACGTAACAATAGAGGCAGGATACCCCTGTGTCAATTAAGTACTTCTGACTAATGCTATTGAGTTTCTATACCCGTTTTCCCACCGTTCCAAACATGAATGGCAATTAATAATTCGCCTTCTCTAGTTATACCATAAAAATGTAGCTTCTACATTGCATGAGGCTCTCAGAATAAAATAATTAAGTAAAAAAAAATGCCAGTATAGGATATAAAAATCATCTGTGAAGGATACAAAACATTGCATATTGTCTTTTATACTTTAAACAAAGTACAAAATATCCAAATGAAACACTAACTGATAAAATTCATAAACTGTGTCACCTGGAAGTTAACCAATGGGCTAACAGAGAATGAGTAGCATCTTAATTTCTCGTGGTTGTTAGAAAGTGGATCGCAACGAGGAACCAACTATCAGTTAAATGAATACAAAATATCTAATTAAGTTGAAGAAAAGATATAAGAAAATGCAACAAAAGGATTGAGAAATGGAGAAACGACTTTCTACGGATGCATATATACTTATACATGCATAAATATATATATATATATATATATATTTATATATATATATATATTTTATATATATATATTTATATATATATATATATATATATATATATATATATATATA
>OLMO02000238.1:1390759-1420923 GCA_900291935.2 Cassiopea xamachana
TCTTTACTGCATTGAAAATGTTAAAGATGGAATTCAAATTCAAGTATACAATATTATTAACGAAATTGCAAACCATTTTGGCCAATTTATTTTAGTAAAAGTTAAGAAAAATTCAAGAAAATCTCATGCTCAATTTCGGGAAAAGTTAAGAAAATTGAGGCTCAGGCAAAATTATGGTTTTCTTATAAAAAAACGTGTATTTAAATGTCATCTTGGCAAATAAGTGTGTGTGGAGAATAAAACCAGGCTCAAGGGTTTTTCGCTGTGACAAACCTCAGTACAACAGTTCATCAGAAGTTAAGCAACGAAAATTGGTTCCAAAATTATTCGATATAGCGTGCAAAAGTGAAATTCCTCTACATTTATTCATGTAAAGGATATTTAAACTTCGAGATACTGACAGTAATTATAGTAGATGATGTATTTCGTATTTACCGTGTGGATAATATTAGCAACATACTTTTCCAAAGCACAGCGCATGGTTCGTGCAGATATCAGGTGCTTGTATATGCTTATCATTTTACAGCACTCACAGCAAATAGCCAAGGTCTCAAAATGAAAAAGGCAAAACTTGACAATAAAGTTTCTATATTCAGTTGGACCTAATAAGCTTAGAAATTATTAGCAAAAACAATGTTTACACCTATTGCTACTGTCAAATACTATAAGGTTGAAAAAATTCACATTGAACCTTGGAGATGTATGCTAGAAGGTAGAATTTGTCTAAAGATCAAGTCAGTATCTAACACCCAACTTCGCGCACAAAAATGATTCCATAATCTGCAATCTTTCATGCAAAAACCCATTCTCTTGACGCAACATGCAGTTTTCGCTCAAAAGGCTCTCACATTTCTTCACGACCTCGATTTCTCCTCTGCGCCTCTCCTCACGCGATCTACGAGCTGCAATATTGTTTTTTACTCTCTGTGTCCAGTACGCGTCATCTTTCGCCTCCACAGGAACATGCTTCTTCTTTGACTTCTTCCGGATGGGCAATGGATTGTAAATATAGTTGCTGGCTCCAAGCTCCCTTTTTATGTCAGCTCTCTTTCTGGAACAATGAGATATCACAGGTACAGGGCAATTTGCAGAAATGTTTGTGGTATTCGGCTCGGCAATGGTCTCCTCCGTGTTCTCTTTACCAATATCCAGTCTAGGATCTTGCTTGTAATCGTAGTCAGGATAGCCAAAACCAAATTTGGCACCTTTCCCATTGCTTTGTGACTTCAGGGGACTTGTATCACCTGGGATGATGTCTCTTTCACGGTACAGAAATCTATCAGTACCCCTCCTAGTGTCAGTCATAACTCTGTTAAGTCTCAGCTCATAGCAGTGATTCAAAATGCTAGGATTGCTACTGTATAGCTTCTCACTGTATGATTGATTCTTCTTTGCTTCTGCAAATCCATAGATTTCCCTCTCGAAAATATCTAAATTGAAAAGAATTACGGTGTAACTGATGGGCTATTGTCTGTATTGGAAAGCTACACAAACGTTAGATTTGACTTTCCAAGTTTGTACAAACGCTTTTCACTGTGCAAGCTTCATACTAAAAGTAATTCACTTCTTACAAAGAGGAGACATTTGGGAGAAATCTTAGGCCAAATCACCCCCATAATCCGCATCAACATCACTCAATCATCATTGTCTAATTACTATCATTATTGTTATTATCACCCTCATCATTATCATTGCTGTGAAACTCATCATAATCATTATTAAGATCATAATAGCATTTTCTATCATCATCATCATCATCATCACCATCATCATCATCAACATCATCATCAATCATCACCATCACCAACAATCACAATCATCAACAACCACCATCATCATCAATCACCACCATCATCAATCACTCTAGATATAACCACTAACACTGTTAAGAAAAATATCAAGAGCAGGAAAAGATTTCATTTGATGTTTTGATAACAGTCTAAGGAGAATTAGTATTCAAAAAAGATTAGCCAAAGCAAAAATGTCATTTCTCAAGATTGCCATCATGTACTTTTAGTAGAGTGCAAACTAAATAAAATAAGAGAGAAATGATAAAATTTATGAACTACAACTTAGANAAACTAATGAAAAAAGTGTAGAAGAACAAAATTAATGAATTCTTGTTTTGGGGTGCGAATCAAAAAGTGCTTTACCAATGAAATATATCAATCAGGCTATACCAGAAAATATATAACAACATTCTTTATCTTCTGTCTCAAATCCAAAACATGAAACTGCAGCAGGTCAAAGTAGATGGTATTTTTCTTTCAATTAAAAGGCTTTTCACATTTGCTCATCTTCTGTCCAGCTGCTCTCGCACTTTTCAAACAGTATGTTTTCCTGATCCAAAATTTAATTTAATTTTTCAAATTTTACATTTCCTATCAATTGTTTATTTGCATGCATCTATGCTGAAATATTGCGACATCACTACGCCAAAAAAACAAATTAGATTCAACAATGTATTATAGTTTCTGCTTTACGTAACGTGCAATCGCAAAGTCCTCATTTATATAACATGCAATTGTATAAAAAGCGTACCATTTTAGTTCCAAGTAGAATGTAGAAATAAATTAGATTCAACAGTGCATTATAGCTTTCGATTACATAAAGGGCAATCGCAAAGCCCTCGCTTAGATAACTTGAAATTGAAATTGTACGGCCTCTAATATAGAAAGCTCAGTAGTTTCTTCTCAAGTAGAACACAAAAACACATTAGAAGTTAAGTAAACAGATTGAAAACAAACTGTGCTGGATTTTGCAATGAATACACAGAAACAGAACAAATATTGGAACTAAAAGTAGAAATGATAACGAATAATGAAAATAAAACAGGTACGAACCAGTATTCAATTTTGTTTTGTAGCTTAGCTCTTTAGGAATCGTAATAGCCATGTTTATCTTACTTGCACAGAAATAACTTTGAATGTCAGTGACAAAAAGTGTACTGTCAATGTTATCGTAAATAGTTTCAAGTATATAAAGCGCTAAAGTCACGTGCAGATCAACAAATGGTCCATAGATATCCCCCTTATGCTGCTATGCAACAACGATAGTTTTATGGGTGATTCCTTAACGCATGAATAATGAATATAGAAAGCACATTTGGAATAATTTAAAAGCAGATATTTGACAATAAATGCAAGTCAGCTTTTATATTCCCAAGTTCATCTGTGAGCGTTGTGAAAACGAATTTGAAACTGAAAAACAGGTATTTCTGAGAGATGGGAAAGTGAATATTGGATCAATGCTTTGATAGATTGCCTGGTACAGAAAAACGATGCGTATTTTAATTTATGATAAGTTTGCAGCAAGTTGGCATTTCAGTACACTTTATACGCGTGCTTATTAAATTCATAAAAATAACATGGTCAGTGAGTCACTTCATAGAATGAGAACAAGCAAAACACGTTATGACAGAATAATAAAATATGCAAATAGAAATTCTCAAAATAAAATAAACAGAAAAGAAACTATATAGATGTGAACTTGTATGTATGATCTGCTATAACTACAGTAAGAGTCATTTCTAGTAAAACTTCAACTGATATAGCGCACTGTAAATATATTTCTTTATAAATTTGGAAAAAGTCATTTTATTAGCTTTAACCAATTTATTACCTATATGTTCTCGTCAATTTTGTTTCTATGGAATTGAATGGCCGGTGTGATCCACCTCTTGCAAGAGCACATGTTTCCTGGAGAGAGAAAAATATGAGCAAATAAGTTACGCAATTTTTTTAAAATCAGCAACATCAAAATGTCTTCAAATGCCCTGCAGTAGACGCAAAATATTCTCCATGGGATGTGTAGGAGGGGGCAAAGCTGATTCATTCTAGCACATCAATGTCTCGCTCAATGCACCTGAAGAATATTAGATGAACAAAGGAACTCCAATCGGCTGTTAACCTGCCTGTTTATGATTATACATCTATATCATTAGCATTGCAAACTGGATAACTTCATAAAATGACGACAAAATTTAATCACGACAAAAAATTTGGATCAATACTGAGGAGGTAACGTCTAGAATAAATTATACATGCAGGTTATTTTGCTGTACTTAAAGTTTAACAGAAAGAAAAGTAGGCCGGCCATATAGAAAGTAGCATACTGAGTCCAGTGAGGAAATTAGAAGCAGGAACACGAAATGGATATGCGAAAAGGTGAAATGATTATGGTGCAAGCCTAAGCCAATTGGATCGTTAAAACTCCTTGAGCAATGACTGGAGGCATTGAAGAACATTTCGCAAACATAGAAAGTTAACGAAAAACAAACATGAAATTTTACAAAATCTATGGAGCATGAATAGAAGCACGCATACACATGCACGTCCACACATGTGCACGTAAATGCACCCCAATATACCACACAAATACATACAAAGACACCAAGCATTGCATTGATACTAAAGGCAGGCACTGCGTATCACTTACCACTCCATCTTATGGATCCCAGTTTACTTTTGCATGCAGGACATAAAATCTAGAGATGATTAAGATGCAAGATCATGAACTTGAGAGAAATAGAACATATCAAGACTACATTATGACACTATGGATGCTGCTGCGAATAAGAGAGGGTGATATGATCAGCTAAAATAAGGAAATATATGAAAGCGATCAGACATCTGGATTAACTAATGACCGCAGACAGACATGAAACAATAATTGAGAATGAAAAGAACGAAAGCAAAAGGTTAATTATCCAAACTATGTTGCAACACTGGCGGCCAATTGCAAATTGCCTAACAGCAAGGACGTAGGAATCATTCACAAAGTGGGGGGCACACATCTTCAGGGGGTACCTTCACAAGGAAAAAAGCAGGAGCCGGGGACTTTATATACAAATTTGTGAAAATTGGGGGGACGTACCTCATGAGCCCCCCTGGTTCCCATATCCATGCCTAACAGGGAGATGTAAAATTATAATTAACTGCTATTTTACACTATATGAAAGTTTTTAATAGATTATTTAAACAGCCGTCTATCTGGACTTCCGCTTGCCTTTCCATCACTATAAGTGACTGTTCAGTAAACATTCTTTTTTCTTTGCACAGTCCGCTCAATTATCAGAACATCCCTCAACCACAATAACAAAAGTATACCAAGACTTCACTAATTTTATTATGTTTTACTGTCACATACTATCAATCCTTTCCGCACAAGAAAAATACCATCAATTGAAATATATATTTTGCTTTGAAGCTTCCTCATATATTCCCTATAATCTAATCATACAAATACAAATCTCGCTAACAAAAGGTAACTTGTATTTGGCTTGTCTGGTAATACAATAATCACGACTAGATTGTATGAACGATAAATTGATTAAACTCATTCGCTCTACAAGTCAACTAGGCTAGTCCAGTGTAAACAAAATAACAATCTCTTTTTATTCCTTTCTCATGCTTCATTCTATTTCATATCTCTATTAACAGGACGATACATAGCAAGTTTGTATGCCCTGTCCGCACGCTTCTATTCTTCCAGTGGCAAGCTTTCAAGAAAAACAAAGGAGGGACTGGAACTGAGTTTGCCAACAGTTTCAGACTTAGACGATTGTTTGTTTGTTTAGTATTTGTCGATTCAATAGCACCTGGGGACACTAAAATATTTTTGACTATTCGAAATTCTCAGATTATCGGCACACATTTCGAAATCTCGTGTCCCAAGTAGGCTGGAGAATCGATTAACTCCAAAATTCTCGGTTCCTTGAGTACTACTTACGTGGCCTCACCTTAATATCTTGGAAACACATCCCACCTTCTAGAAGCCAGGGTTGTGGCTCTTCCAAAAATATAGAAGAGCATTTATCGGAACTTAAATCCCCATGAATTATCGGACAAGCGTCAATGATATTAAACCTAAAGGAGTGAAAAATTGCATTAGACAGGCAACAGTTAGCAAAAATATAAACAATATTAATTCATCTCTTTCAGGGGGTATGCAAACATAAACACAGTTAGAATTGTTACTTAAGACAGCATTGGCATTAGCTCCAATAGACGACTCCTTTCATTTTAAGTCTAATAACATAGCATCAACATAACTAAAACTTTAAATTTAGAGTCTGAAGTGCGAAATTTTTGCAGATCCACATTTAAACAATGTACTGTATGTGTTCTGAATAAATGATGGGTGTGGCAGAAACTAAAAATAATAAATTATACAATAGAAGCCATACAATAGAATTGAGTCAGGGCGTAGCCATGGGGTGCGGGGGTGCTGCAACCCCATCATTTAGCCAGTCGGCACATTCATCGAATATCAATAGTGTTCGTCAACGTGGTATTGTTCACAAAACTCATAGAATTTCCATTTTTCGGCAAATTGGGCTCGAACGAAGTCTGTTTTTCGGTAAATCGGTGTTGTGCACCACACCAACAATTTTCTTTAGCTTCGCATCTGGATGGAATGGATTGCAGAGTGCTTCTATTCTGCATCTAGAATGATTTGCAAGTTTTTGCTGAGTTATCTACTTCTTTTAGAAAGGTTCTTCTGGAGAGCTTTCTTTCAATATAGAAAGGCCTATCCACGGTCTAAATTTTCCCATTCGCAGATCCATAGTTTCCATTTACAACTCCACAAAGTAAATCGAATCCACACTAATTTTAGGCCCTGTTCTATATGACTGTCTTCACCAGAAACATTTTAAATTACCTGCATGTTTTGCACTTAGCAGTTACCAGAGTGATGTTCTCTTGACCATTTTGTGTCTTTTCTCTGCCTAAAAACATTCCAGTTTGATTTGAGAAGGTATAGATGTTCCATTTTGTTATAAAATATAATATGTGTTAATGATCTGAACGGCCTCAGCCATCAAAGTATATTCTATATTGAGACATGTAAAGGACTTGTGCAGGATTTTGATATGCAAATTCAAGGAGTTTTCAAGGACTAAAATAAAAATTTTCAAGGAGCTCTAAATTAAAATTCACAGCTCATGTGTGAATACACAGAAAGTTCAAAATACCAAAAAGAGACATTTATCGGCATATCAGGAGTTTCTTATACAATTTTCTTTAAACTTCTTTCAGGATATTTCTCTAGAATTATTTTTTGTGTTGTTTGTTACTGTGAATGAAGAAAACAGTAAACATTAACAACTATTAAGGAGTCTGATTACTTTTCAAGGAAAAATTCTCATCTGCAAGGGGTTTCAAACTCCCTTGAAATGACATTTCAAATTTCAGCACGTTTCAAGGACCTGCACAAATCCTGCAGGTAAATGGAGTTTCCTGAAGTCCTACTAAGTAAGCTGAGAAAATTACTTGTTTTTTACATTTATGGAAAAATTTGAAAAATTGGTTAGAAAAATGTTATTGGGTGAAAAATCAAGAATAATAACTGCAACAAGAAAATGATTACTCATATAGTCATAAATTTCTTGCTGTTTTCTTTTCATTTTTTACATTTCTGTCCTACTCTAATATTTACATTGTGCTTATCTAAGTTGCACATTGTTGATAACCTTAATAAGTGAGTTCTACAGTTGCATAGTAGCATCAAAGTTTGTGTTTTGCAAAAACTCATGATGATTGCTACTATAACTAGGCTAGCCAATTCAAACTACCTTGGGGTAATACATATATGATGTTAGCAAAGAGGGGGTGGGGGTCAACTGAATTTAAGACTGTTCTAAATGATATAGATGGGGAAGGGCATTTGAGAATTTAGATGTCCCTTTTCTAGCCCTTACCTCATTTTACATGCAAGCTGTTAAAATAGAAGGCAAATAGAAGAGGAGCACTTCAGAGGCTTATCAATCATGAGAGCATTCAAAATGTTATTTTATGATCATATCTAAAACTTGCAAATGGTACAAAACCAGTCTCTCAACACACCTCAAAGGGGTGGGTGTGGGGTCTAAAGACTCAAGACTATGTCCAACAGGGGGGAGGGAGCCAAAATTGTGAATATTCCTTATACATCATAAATATATGGCCCCATTTGAAAATGAGGTGTATGTTGTGTTAGTGTACCAATTATATGCATTAGAGCTTAAAAAAAGGAATAAACAGAACAGTGAAAAGATCATAATTCAAAACAGCATACTTACTTTGACAGTGAAGATTCCAGCGTAATCTTGGTATTCTAAACTGAGATAATTTTTCAAAGCTCTTTCCTTGTCTTTCAAAGAAACGCAACTGTTTTTCAAAATTTGGGTTGGGGCTAAAAGAGATTGAGAAGTAAGGTGAAGAGTCAAAAAAGAAACCCCATTGCCAGCATTCCTAAATTTATTGAAAGTAATTGTAAAAACATCTGCATATTAATAGCAAAATTTGCACAGGAAGAGCTGAACCAACAGTAACATATAAAAGTTCAAAAACACAAGATAGTGATTTATGCTGTTCCATTATGATGGAAATACTCTCAGGTGCCAAATAAATGAGGGGAAGGTCCTAATAAGCAGGGGGGTTGGAAAAAATTCTGAACTCTAATAAACTGGGGGGTCAAAATAAATGGGGGGCCAGAATTTGATAAATGGCTTTAAAGGATTATACAATGATGGAAAGAATAAAAACAAGTTATCATAAAGCATAGAGCTAAAATATTTACAGAAGTGCTCAATTTTGTCTTGAATAGTGGGTGTGAAAAGTACTAACAAAGAAAGGAAATGAAATGAGGGGTTGTAAAAATTTCAATTTCCTTAAAATTAATAAATGGGGGGTCCTAACCTTTTCATGAATAGCTTTTTCATTAAATTAAATCTTTATTCTATATTACTGGGGCTTCTTTTGGAAAGAGCAACCCTAAGTTAATATTACTGGGGGGTCCTAATAAGGTCTGGGGGATTGGAAAAAATTTTTAAATTAATAAGCAGGGGGATGTTTATTAGGCACCTGAGAGTAATGTAACCCCTTCAAATGAAACAGTAGAGAACGTAAATAGGATATATACAATATAATGTTTGATAAGAAAAGAGGTAAGTAATTTTAATGTTGTATGCTGGAAAAAATTATTGCAATAGAAGAAAAAAAAGGTCTTAGCAGAAGACACATATCTCACTTTCCTATTGCTGTATGCAAATCTTATGTTTCACTGTGTACACATTTATTAAGTATTTCAAACCAGAAGGCAGGAAAAAATTGAGCAAAATTTAATACCATAAAATAGGGTTATATTGGCCCTTGTAGTTATTCCTATCCTCATTGAACCTAAAGGAGTAAACCCACCATAGTGTGGGTCAATGCAAATGGAACCATCAAGATGACAGTGTATGCATTCTAATGCCTAATTTTAAGGTGTGCCTCTGAATGGCAGTCATACAGTTATACACTTTCCAGCAATAAACCTAGGTCTCTGATTGAATTAACACTTCTGCTGGAGTATTGCTTGGGTGAGAAGTCCTCCCTACCTGATATCAGACTTTTTCTCCTTGACAATGTGGAATGCACTGTCATAAGACATGTCAAGCCTTTTCATTAAGTAACAAATTATAACTGAAGCACTTCTGGAAATTCCTGCGAAGCTAAAGAAAGATAAAAAACATCAATTGTAATTATAGAGATCTTCAAAACAGAAAATCATCAAACAACAAGTCAGCTATGTCCTCATCTTAAACTACAGTACATAACACACAGAGACATATAATCTGATAAGGCATATATAATTAACTCATAAGACTATGTTTCAGATTCCTCTTCTTAATCTTTCAAATCTTCAATTTTCAACTTCAGGTAAAGCTATCATATAATATTTATATAATCTTTCCAATAAGGGTCACAAAAATTTCTTTCAGAAGCAGTTAATTTTAGATTTGAAACTACCTGCCTTATGAGTCACTAATAATTTTTTGCCTAACATTTTTATACCAATTCAATCATTCATTCATTCAATCACTCTTTGTTCTCACATAAACTTCTTGCGAGTCCTGACAGGTAACAGGACATTGTCTGAGGTAGTGAGGCACATAATTGTATTTTATGAATTGATCTACATAGCATTGAAGCTTCGAAAACAAATCTATAAGCTGAAAAGTTTGAAATACATTGTCTTACCAATGCACAATGGAGATGGATGTAGGCGACCTGCTATTCAGGATTCTGACAGCATTTTCTAATGCACTACAAATTTCAAAGTCTAGTGTGTCAAGCATAAACACATGATCTATTGCTATTCCTCTATTCTTCAATTCATCTTGAAGCCCTGCTGGTAGACTTGTACTGTCAACTGTTAAGATATGAGAAACATTGTTCTTTGAGATATTTTCCGCATCATGAATATCTCTCAATGACCCCAAGAATAGCCCAGATATAATCTCTTTCATCTTCTATCACACTTTACCATCATCTGCCTGTGAAACAGGGTAATATGTAAAACTAAAAACCAACTTCTCTTTCCAAAAATGGTAATTTAAACAAAGGCTAATAAGCAACAAGGTCCACAACTGCTATCTTCTCTTATATTTGCCATAATGCATTTGAACACTCAGGGTGATACCAGTGGGTGGATAATGGAGTTATAGCACCCCACCAAAGCAAGCTTGCTAGCCCACTGTTGGAAGGATATGAACTCCTAGAGTCATAGTAGCAGTTTTGATACCCTGCACCTCTCATCTTAGTCCCCAGTCAGAGTAATCATTCTTTATAGGAAAATTGCCAGTTCCATCCTTAGGCAGGGCAACTTCTAAGAAAAATTTTATTACTGGGCCAAGCCCATGTTAGGACTCTACTCTATGCACAGCTAACTTCAGCTTGTATGTCCCTTGATTCTGAAAGCATCAAGAGTGACTATCAAGAAAACCATTTTCATTATTATTGTTAAACTAGCTACAAAATTCTATACAATTGAGCCAAAATAATGAAATTTTGCTTTTTTACTGGACCAGGAGAAGGCTCATTGGGTCAATTACCTAGTAGATACAATGCTAAAAGATGCCCTCCCTCTGGGCATCCAATAGCTTATACATTTTCCCTGATATATTGAGATAAGATTCAATGAATCTCACTTCAATATATCAGGGAAAAGGTGAATTTCTATGTTAGGAAGCAGCTGGGTGGTCTCCAGTATCTTTTCATGCAAAGAAGTGGTTGCAACCAAGAACATATGAAGCATTCAAAAAGTGGGGGTGTACATGCATTCAGGGGGCACCCTCACATGTAAAAGAGGGCAACTATGTATGAAACTTAGAATGAGGCACTTCCTTATAAATTTGTGTAAAGTGGGGGCATGTGTCCCCTGTACCCCCAGTTCCTAAGCCCATGGTTGCAACAGTAGTTTCTGTGAACTTCACAGAAATAATGTTGAGAAACAATTGAATTATTGAAAATATGCCGGAATAAAGGGCAAAGTGCACAATAGAGAGTGGTAAATGCACAAAGGGTTCTTTAACATGGAATCTCTGAAATTTAGAAGTTAGATTGTGTAGAAATAGAGGAATTTTCTCGAGAAAGTTAAAGGATTTTAAAATAGACAAAGTCAGCTTTATATACAAACATTGGAAATGAACAAGCACAATGATTTTATTTCTTTTTAGCATTTAGTTGATGCTAATTTAAAGCACATTTTATCCAACTGAATGCTCAATTTCATACACTTACTTACTAGGTTATGTTGGAACCAACAAAGTTAGCTGTTAAGACTTAAAGTATCTTAAAGAATTAGGGATTTACTAATGTACAGCATACTTGTTGGGGTGCTATTTTGACACCAAAAAGATAGGAATCAGTATTCAGGATTTTGATAGACAACAAAATATTTAGGTTGTTCATTTTAGGATATTTATCCTAGTTAGTATTTTGCAGGTCCACATCAGCTCTTCTGAGCTGCCTTAGCCTGACCTGCATTATCAAATAAATCTATGTATATATTTATGCATGTATGTAAAAACAGAGTAATTAGAGAGCATTGCATACTGCAGTGAAAAATAAAAAGAATTTAAAACATGACAAACCCATGATTCGTTGACAATATCTTCTCTGTTCTCCAGCTGAGAACGATTGATTCTCTTCCAAATAGAAAGCGCACCATAACCTCGATTCCCTGTGTTACTATTGGTTACAATCAATCAATAGAACCGCGAACGAAACAAGGACTGGGAACTATCAACCTGAGTTGTTGGATCTAGTTGAAGTTAGTAGACCATCTGAAGAGAGGGGGTGGATCCAGAATTTTTTTTGGTTCCTGATAGGTCTTGAGTGGAGAAGCCTTGAGGACTGGAAAAAAGCAAAACCAATAATCCAGAAACCCTTGCATGGCCACAAATCTGTGCCAATGAATAAAAGAGTTGAGCCTAACTATTCTTGTCATAGTAGCCTTGTTTTAAAATAGAGCTTTTGGGCTTGCCTCCCAGAAAACATTTGGAGGTAATGCCCTCTAAATCGTTGGAAAACGCCATTTTGCAGAATTGAATTTACTTGTTTTCATCACTGCTTTTCGTGAGAAGAATGAGAAATATGTCATTGAGCCTGGCTTCATTGAATTTTGAAAAGAAAATGACTATGCCAATTTCTTTTTTGATGTCATATTCTATGAATTTGAAAAGGCAACTTAATTATTTCAGACGAGTTGCAAAATTTCAAAAATATTTGTAGGCACACTGACAATGTGAAATACAAATCCAACGAAAATAAATGTAATCTGATATTGATATTTGATTGTCGTCAAGGAGACACTGAAGCCTTGTTCACAACGGTGTCCATCTGTAGCTGGCTGGCACTGCCTAGACTTCTGTCCATGTACTTTATACAGTATAAATATGTAGTCCAAAGGAATTTACAGCTCAAAAGAATACTTTAAACACAATGCAAGACTCAAACTTCATGAGCATTTAAACTTTTCGTTAAATTATGCTTTTTTTAGATCTCGTTTTACCCCGTAGATACCTAATCCAGTGCCACCTAAAGGGAATGGGGCAGGAGGGAATTTGCCCCAGGGCCTTGAGCTCCAAGGGACCCCATACTGCCCAATACTTCAAAGTCCAGTGGGCCTCATAAAGTATACCAGCAGTATTTTCCGTAGTCGATTTCAAGACCATGAAAATTTTCTGTTCGCTTCGCTCGCAGGAAGCCTCATCTTTCTCCTTTGCTCCGCAGTCTCCAAATTCTCTCGGTGGCCCTGCTCAAAGAGGCTATTTTCCCAAACAAGTTTGCGAGAAATACAGCTACTGCCTCAATCTTTTCTCCTTTTCATACAAAACAGGGGGTTCTCTCATGCATTTGGATATTAATTTAGTCGCACTCTTTGATGCTGCGTGTGATAATGTACAAAATTCTTTCGCAAATGAAGGACGCGACATCTAGTCTTGACCCTGTCCCAACACTACGTCACACAGGACAAAATTGTTTGATATGTAGACACACTAACACAGCAAATATTTCGTCATTACTCTCCAATTCGTCATCCGGTGCCTTGCTCCATTGCGTTGGCGATCATTCCCCTCCAAGCTTCACGATCTTTCATGGTCGACAAGATATCAGTCACTCTCTATGCCCCAAGCCATGATGTCAATCCGTCGAGTATCTTCTATCTTTGCCTTCCTCTGCCTCTCTTTCCCATTCTCCGAAGGAACCACATTTCCACAGCCTCGAGTGTCTTTTGCACTTGTTTGTTAAATTATAAGATAAAGTTTAAATGGCAAAGTTCTGTTTGGACGGTGTTCATCCTGTTGTTAATGTCTTGTTCGAATTTTGCTACGCTTGTAACAGAAACTCTTTTAATGATTAGACAATGTTTGCCTTCTAGAGGACTGTATTTCTAACAATTCAAAACAACACAAGAGTATATAGGATTGAAATAATGTCAAGCTCAAGCAGCGATATAATGTAAAGGGTTAAAGTTGTCCGTTTGTCCATAATTTCCAACATTATCACAATCCTGTGTTTATCACATCAAAAATGATCGAAACCCACAAACCCCCCGCTGAATGTCGTTGACAGCCAAAGATAGACACCGCGTGAACCAGGCGTTCGTGGCAGAAATTATCCAACCTGCTAGATATTTTCTTCATGGCCATGGAAGAACAATTCCTCAGCAAACGTTTGCCGCAAACGGGTGAGGATTTCGATGAGGGAAGTTTCATTCGTGGACCTTTACTCAGCAAAATCCTCACCGTGTGCACCGGGCTGTAGCGAGAATGTCTGGCATAAGCCAAAGTATACCAAGGAATTAGTCTGACCTATTGAGCTATATGTAAAGTTCACTAGTCAGTTATGATGTTTGGGCCGAGTGAAGGATTCAAAGTATACAACACGTTTGGTAATTTCTCTCTTTATATGAATCCAAAACAGGGCGATGATATATACAAATGCAATAATGGGCGTAGGAGGACGCCAAATAGTTTTTTTGGGGGGCTGTAAACGTTCTGTAAACTGTCTACCCGAATGTCCTATTATTCTTTCAGAAAATTTGCCCCAGTGAAACGGATTTCTGCCCAACTTGGGGGGCTGGAGCCCCCCTACTTCCTACGTTATTGAATATAATACATGCTATAGATAAAACCTACGTTGTACACATCTGTATGCACCCTTAGCACTGTTAGCTAACAAAATGGTAATGACCTTATCACATGGGCTCGATAAACCTGGTTAGCCCACTTTGCCGAGATCTGGGTTTTGCAGTGAAATGCTGTTAAAAAGCAACTTGCTATCACATGACAAGCGGGCTAGCCCAGTAAACCGGGATCTCGCTTTCCTCAGCCGAGATCCCAGCTAAGCGGGCTGTCATTTTCCCATATGATGGCTCCAGCCCGGTTTGCCGAGCTAGATTTCATGCTGTCTTCATTCATTTTCCCGTCATCTGCGAATTCTTGGGACGTAAATGATAACGAGCTGATTCTAGCCCGGTTTACAGAGCCCATATGATTAGGCTCTAAGTTCTCGACGTGCTAAAACAACAACTTAACCCTAAGACGATATTTGCTTAATGTGGAAGGAAGCAACAACCCGCGAGAGTTCGCGTGTACTTGTTTTATGTCTCGTGTTTTGTTTTCTGAATTGTGCAGTAGTTTGCACTTATAGGCCACCATACCTGACTCAGTAAAACTCGAATTGAAAGGATGAAAAACAAATTGATTCTTTTGTACAAATAAGTCAGCAAACTTTAATTTGGTCCGATGAGTATGAAAAAGACACTTTGGCCAGAAGCGAAGGGCATTCTGAAAAATTTTTGAATGTCATGAATAATATTAAATTCTGGTCCTGAGATAGGAAGTCAGTACTTACTGTCTGCAGCAGTGAACATTGCAAATAGACTACATGTAGGAAGCAGAGAGTGCAGAATTTCCCATAACAATGCGACTCAGGTGACAATAGTAGCGCAAGAGGTGAGCAAACAAAAAGTGATTGTCATAGCGCTGTCATTGTAATAACGTACACAAATGCATGCCGCTCGTACTAGACCACAACGTCTGTTCGAATGCAGGAAAGAAGTATGACAGAATTCAAAATGTCGTTTCGCCAACGATTTCATGGGCGAAGTCTTGTTTTTCTGTTGGTGGGGTTTGCAGTAGCTCTTATAATTGGTGCTTTGATAGGGGTAGGCATCTACTCTGCTGTTGGATGTAAGAAGAGTGAAGCCGCACAGATGACTGGTTCTACACCCAAAGACGAAGAAAGGGCGCGGTTTTCATGGCACGAAAAGATACTGAATGAAATGAAAGCTGATAATATCAAAAATGAATTAAAGTGAGTATTGCAATCAACTGTCAGTGCGTTTGCTACCATTTTGCGCCACTTAGTTTACATCGGCTTCTTTTTTCCGTCACTACTTTAAGCAAAAACAGTAGCAACATAGTCGTAGCAGTTCTTGTACTGATTATTTGGGATAACGCAGTACAGATGCTACGATATAGTGAAAAGCCTGCACCTTGCCCTAACATGATAGCACCGGAAGTTATGCCATCATGACGTTTATCGGTTCACACCATCTATTCTTCTGTGTGAAGATAACTTCCAGCACTGCAATATTTTGTCTGAGTACTGGCATGCGCGCTTTCCAATATTGGATTGGGGAGGCGAAAGTCAAACACTTAAGATTATTCGTAAAAATCTCAAAATCTCATCCGCGTAATTATTTCCGGGAATTCACCTTGGACGCGCACAATGAACTCTTTCAAAGTTAAATTGTCCGCGCAGTAAACAAACTTCCCAGTCCCAGGGACGAAAACAAGTGGCTCAAATTGGGGGGTCGTAGAAAAACAAAACTCCAAATATGAACGAACTTTCATTTGACTTTTTCACAATCCCTGTACCTATAATAATCATTTTTAATTCTCCTAAAAAGCCACGCCATACTGGAAAACTTGGTTATTTACAAAGTTTGCTTGCTTGACATACATTTGGGAAATCTGCAGCGCGGATTCCGATTATAGTCACCTATATTGGGATATATGGCCAAATGGAAAGCATGAAATGTTGTAGGGAATGAGCAAATCTTGTAAAAGGAGAAAGAATGGGGTCTGGGGTCTGAAAGAAACTGTTTGCTAGCCACGCCCTTCAGACTGCTGGTAAACGCCTTCTCTGCTAAGTAAAATACAATGTATACTTGAAGGTCATTTGTGGTTATTTTAAATCTAGACAGGCCGCTACAAGAATATAGAAGACAAAGAAAAGGCTAAGCCTACCTAGCCAAAAACTGTGCGCTCATCCAGAAAATAATAGTAAAGTTATAAAATCGGTCTCTCTAGAACGTCAGAAATTGCCCTTTTGCGTAGTAGGAAAATATGTTTTTTGGCCCTGTACTGAAACTCTCTCAACCTTTTAATGATTCCAGCATCATAAGTTTCTAAAAAGTTTCTTAGCAAAACTTATTGAGTTTCAATGTTTTGCACATGCACATTAAGGGCAAGTTAAAAGCTCTATGTATGCTTGAAATGATGATAAGTCTCAGTAAATAACGGAAGTTTAACTGTTACAGGGTAGCCAACATCACATACGTGACATTTTGTAAACAGATAAATCGAATTTTAATTAAAGAACACTTAAAAACTGTCTCAAGTCTCTAAAATCCAATTCTAAACTTTCTCAACTCTTTGAGTATCTGAACACTACTTTGTATCAATACTTTCTTACAAAAAATACGTGTATCTGATCTAAACCGCCCACACTTTGTCTGCCAATTGGGCAGCTGAAAATCTCAAATCTGCCAAATAAATTTATGAATTTCAATCTGTGGGGGGAGGGTTTCACACCCAAGACCCCCCGTAGCTATGTGACTTATCTCTTATGACTGTCATGAAATCAAAGTTTCAAAGCATAGCTCCGCTCTTCCCCGGCCTTGAATGCTCTCTGTGAAGCAGAAAGACAAGGACAAGGTCATTTAAGGTAGCCCTGGCCAAAATTTTCCCAGCACCTTTTCAGCAACGTTAGACTTTTAAGTAACTCCTAGTTCGTTGAGCAACTTACAGTACCTTGGGCTACTTTCAATATATCTGGTAAGCTTTTTAACACCACTAGCTCCAGATGGAATAATTAGAGATTCAGAATGTGGTTATTCAATCCAAACTTCAATAAATATTCGATTATTAGTTGATTATGGGTGTGACCACCATTTGAGTTTGTTACACTATAGGTGTGGTCAGACACATTGTCTCTCTGGCAGAAAGTTTGCTATAAACAAGTGTCTTTCAAAATTGATGCAAGGAAAGCATCTGTTGGACCTGCTGCAAATTAACATTATATAGAGCCATTTTTGCCTCTTAGTCTACTGCAAGTTTTTTGACTCTCAAAGGCATATATACTGACTGTGAATGCATTCATTGGAAAATAGACTTTGCATGACTTTGGAACGATTGAGCAACATTTTTGCAACTTTGTTGAAAAGGAGCAACTTCTTCAAAACATGTGGCATTTTTTGAGCAACTTTTCAGGTAATTTTGTGCAACTTGTGGACAGGGCTAATTTAGGGAATTCCTTAATAATATATGGAAAATATCTAGGCAAATCTAAGGGATTGTACATGAATTGAAGTGATAACACTAGCTAAGAAGTTCCAGTGGGCNTATATATATATATATATATATATATATATATATATATATATATATATATATATATATATATATGTATCCAAAACAGGGCGATGATATATACAAATGCAATAATGGGCGTAGGAGGGCGCCAAATAGTTTTTTGGGGGGGGCTGTAAACGTTCTGTAAACTGTCTACCCGAATGTCCTATTGTTCTTTCAGAAAATTTGCCCCAGTGAAAAACGGATTTCTGCCCAACTTGGGGGGGGCTGGAGCCCCCCTGCTTCCTACGTTATTGAATACAATACATGCTCTAGATAAAACCGTACACATCTGTATGCACCCTTAGCACTGTTAGCTAACAAAATGGTAATGGCCTTATCATATGGGCTCGATAAACCTGGTTAGCCCACTCTGCCGAGATCTGGGCTTTGCAGTGAAATGCTGTTAAAAAGCAACTTGCTATCACATGACAAGCGGGCTAGCCCAGTAAACCGGGATCTCGCTTTCTTCAGCCGAGATCCCAGCTAAGCGGGCTGTCATTTTCCCATATGATGGCTCCAGCCCGGTTTGCCGAGCTAGAGTTCATGCTGTCTTCATTCATTTTCCCGTCATTTGCGAATTCTTGGGACGTAAATGATAACGAGCTGATTCTAGCCCGGTTTACAGAGCCCATATGATTAGGCTCTAAGTTCTCGACGTGCTAGAACAACAACTTAACCGTAGGACGATATTTGCTTAATGTGGAAGGAAGCAACAACCCGCGAGAGTTCGCGTGTACTTGTTTTATGTCTCGTGTTTTGTTTTCTGAATTGTGCAGTAGTTTGCACTTATAGGCCACCATACCTGACTCAGTAAAACTCGAAATGAAAGGATGAAAAACAAATTGATTCTTTTGTACAAATAAGTCAGCAAACTTTAATTTGGTCCGATGAGTATGAAAAAGACACTTTGGCCGGAAGCGAAGGGAATTCTGAAAAATTTTTAAATGTCATGAATAATATTAAATTCTGGTCCTGAGATAGGAAGTCAGTACTTACTGTCTGTAGCAGTGAACATTGCAAATAGACTACATGTAGGAAGCAGAGAGTACAGAATTTCCCATAACAATGCGACTCAGGTGACAATAGTAGCGCAAGAGGTGAGCAAACAAAAAGTGATTGTCATAACGCCGTCATTGTAACAACGTACACAAATGCATGCCGCTCGCACTAGACCACAACGTCTGTTCGAATGCAGTAAAGAAGTATGACGGAATTCAAAATGTCGTTTCGCCAACGATTTCATGGGCGAAGTCTGGTTTTTTTTTTGGTGGGATTTGCAGTAGCTCTTATAATTGGTGCGTTGATAGGGGTAGGCATCTACTCTGCTGTTGGATGTAAGAAGAGTGAAGCCGCAAAGTTGACTGGTTCTACACCCAAAGACGAAGAAAGGGCGCGGTTTTCATGGCACGAAAAGATATTGAATGAAATGAAAGCTGATAATATCAAAAATGAATTAAAGTGAGTATTGCAATCAACTGTCAGTGCGTTTGCTACCATTTTGCGCCACTTAGTTTACATCGGCTTCTTTTTTCCGTCACTACTTTTAGCAAAAACAGTAGCAACATAGTCGTAGCAGTTCTTGTACTGATTATTTGGGATAATGCAGTACAGATGCTACGATATAGTGAAAAGCCTGCACCTTGCCCTGACATGATAGCGCCGAAAGTTATGCCATCATGACGTTTATCGTTCACACCATGACGTTTATGATATGAATATGCTTGGCCATTTAAAAACACGACCCCCTGGAAGAACAGCGTCCTAGGATATAATTTTAGTTACTACTCTTTTTATTTCTATGTATTTAGACTATTGTAAATATTACGGAATTGGAATTTTTTTGTATTATGATGTAAAATAAAAAAGCTTTAGGGTAGAATCGTGTATAAATAATACATTATCATATCATATCATAACCATCTATCCTTCTGTGTGAAGATAACTTCCGGCACTGCAATATTTTGTCTGCGCACTGGCATGCGCGCCTTCCAATATTGGATGCCCACAATCGGCCTTAGCACAGTTTTGGCCGAATATTGGGGAGGCGAAAGTCAAACACTTTAGATTATTCCCAAAAATCTCAAAATCTCATCCGCGTAATTATTTCCGGGAATTCACCTTGGACGCGCACAATGAACTCTTTCAAAGTTAAATTGTCCGCGCAGTAAACAAACTTCCCAGTCTCAGGGACGAAAACAAGTGGCTCAAATTGGGGGGTCGTAGAAGGACAAAACTCCAAATATGAACGAACTTTCATTTGACTTTTTCACAATCCCTGTACTTATAAAAATCATTTTTAATTCTCCTAAAAAGCCACGCCATACTGGAAAACTTGTTTATAACGTACGACCTAAGAACCAAAGACCTCTGTAAACTTCCAAAGATCAATAAACGATATGGCTCAGATTCACTTTCTTTCAGGGGAAGTCTTCTCTGGAACACACTCAGTGATAAAATCAAACAAAGTCCAACTCTTGCAGTATTCAAAAATCAAATAAAATCGTGGACTGGTGATAAGTGCACCTGCAGACTATGCACATAATTATTTTATATAAATATACATTAAGTTGTTAAGTATTATAGTTTCAGTTTTAGTTGGAATCAATTAGTAAGCACTACTATGTAAATCCAACTGTAAATAAAGTTTTATGAATTATGAATTATGAATTTACAAGGTTTGCATGCTTGACATACATTTGGGAAATCTGTAGCGCGGATTCCGATTATAGTCACCTATAATGGGATATATGGCCAAATGGAAAGCATGAAATGGTGTAGGGAATGAGCAAATCTTGTAAAAGGAGAAAGAATGGGGTCTGGGGTCTGAAAGAAACTGCTTGCTAGCCACGCCCTTCAGACTGCTGGTAAACGCCTTCTCTGCTAAGTAAAATACAATGTATACTTGAAGGTCATTTGTGGTTATTTTAAATCTAGACAGGCCGCTACAAGAATATAGAAGACAAAGCAAAAGCTAAGCCTACCTAGCCAAAAACTGTGCGCTCATCCAGAAAATAATAGTAAAGTTATAAAATCGGTCTCTCTAGAACGTCAGAAAATGCCCTTTTGCGTAGTAGGAAAATATGTTTTTTGGCTCTGTACTGAAACTTTCTCAACCTTTTACTGATTCCAGCATCGTAAGTTTCTAAAAAGTTTCTTAGCAAAACTTATTGAGTTTCAATGTTTTGCACATGCACATTAAGGGCAAGTTAAATGCTCCATGTATGCTTGAAATGATGATAAGTCTCAGTAAATAACGGAAGTTAAACTGTTACATGGTAGCCAACATCACATACGTGACATTTTGTACACAGATAAATCGAATTTTAATTAAAGAACACTTAAAAACTGTCTCAAGTCTCTAAAATCCAATTCTAAACTTTCTCAACTCTTTGAGTATCTGAACACTACTTCGTATCAATACTTTCTTACAAAAAATACGTGTATCTGATCTAAACCGCCCACACTTTGTCTGCCAATTGGGCAGCTGAAAATCTCAAATCTGCCAAATAAATTTATGAATTTCAATCTGTGGGGGGAGGGTTTCACACCCAAGACCCCCCGTAGCTATGTGACTTATCTCTAATAACTGTCATGAAATCAAAGTTTCAAAGCATAGCTCCGCTCTTCCCCGGCCTTGAATGCTCTCTGTGAAGCAGAAAGACAAGAATTAGATCATTTATGGTAACCCTGGCCAAAATTTTCCCTGCACTTTTTCAGCAACTTTAGACTTTTTAAGTACCTTTTAGTTCGTTGAGCAATTACAGCTTCTTGGGCAACTTTCAGTATATCTGGTAAGCTTTTTAACACCACTAGCTCCAGATGGAATAATTAGAGATTCAGAATGTGGTTATTCAATCCAAACTTCAAGAAATATTCGATTATTAGTTGATTATGGGTGTGACCACCATTTGAGTTTGTTACACTATAGGTGTGGTCAGACACATTGTCTCTCTGGCAGAAAGTTTGTTATAAACAAGTGTCTTTCAAAATTGATGCGAGGAAAGCATCTGTTGGACCTACTGCAAATTAGCATTATATAGAGCAATTTTTGCCTCTTAGTCTACTGCAAGTTTTTTGACCTTCAAAGGCATATATACTGACTGTGAATGCATTCATTGGAAAATAGACTTTGCATGACTTTGGAACGATTGAGCAACATTTTTGCAACTTTGTTGAAAAGGAGCAACTTCTTCAAAACATGTGGCATTTTTTGAGCAACTTTTCAGGTAATTTTGTGCAACTTGTGGACAGGGCTAATTTAGGGAATTCCGTAATAATATATGGAAAATATCTAGGCAAATCTAAGGGATTGTACATGAATTGAAGTGATAACACTAGCTAAGAAGTTCCAGTGGGCAACTGTTTTACACTAGTGCCATTGAATTGCATGTTGTAATGCAGGTGACAATCGCAAACCAACTATTTACAGTAGCAGCAGCTATACTCTCAACAGCAAGGGTAAAAGTGTTCATTGTCTATATGCCTAGCTGATTGATAAAAACTCGAAGAAACGAACGTAATTATGAAAGCTTGCATTTCAATACAATCCAGGAAAAACTGCTTGCCACCAACAAAATACTCTTGTCTGCAGAGGTTGGAAATCAATTCAAACAGAAGACTAAAGATCAATAGCGATTTGTAGGATTTTATACCTTTTTCTCGGGGCCTCCTCATTTCAAAAATTCTAGGGGCCCATGGGCAAGTGTGCCCGTGAGCAAACGTTGACTGAATGAGGGTTAAAACGCCAAAGACTTAAGACAATGAAAAGGTCTAAACAGTGGACCTAAGTTCTAAACTTAGGCCAAAATTCAATATTACCTCCTTCTTACATTCCAAATGATAAAAACAGAATTTAAATTCGACAATGCGAGATTACCGAAAACAGGGTAACCCGTTTATTCCAGTTTATTCCAGTGAAAGTTAAGAAACCCTAAGGACAATCTCAGTCTCAATTTCGGGAAAAGTTATGACAACTGAAACTCAGGCTAAAAGTTGATTGTCTTATAGAAGATCATTGTACTTGCGGTACTACTGCAGAAAATGCATATCAATTGACAGTAATTAAATGAGTTTATTTGAGGTAGTTATGGGGATCCTAGCCCATACCCTCCCTTCATGATGCCTTCAGCACATACGCAAAGCTTTTTCTCAACTCGAAAGTCATCTAATGGTAGCCAGTGCAAATCTGGGACTCTGCGAATAACCGTGTGTTGTGTTTGAGCCAGGGGGCTGGGTCTACAGTTCCTCGTTTATGAAAATGAGGGTTCCGCTTTTTGGGGTCAACAAGGAAACATTAAACAAACTCTAGCTGAGATATGGAGCAGCCCCCTTGCTTCTAAATATTCTCTACTACTCATCTGAAGTGTCGCCATAGTCTTGTCATGGCAGACAATTTGCTTGAAAATTGTCTTTGAAGAAATTTTTGATTGACTTCTTATTCTCTTGAAGATACCTAACAAAAGGACCGCACCTTGGAGGAACGCAATTATCAAAAAATCAAGCGGAATATGTTGCTGGAAAACTCAGAGATGCAGGGTTTGATAAAGTTAAGATTGATATGTATACGATATTGTTGTCGTATCCAACGAAACCAGGAGAAGTGCAAGTTAAGTTTAAAAATGGATCAATCATCAGTGAGTTTGAGGTGCTGGAGCCTGCAGTTCATAAAAGTGAAAATGCAAGCGAGATTGTATTTCCATTCAATGCTTTTTCCCCTGCGAAGCAAGTTGAGGTACTTAGGGTCAAAGTTTCTTACATATCTGAGGGGAGAATGCACACAAATTTCATCGCTTTAAGAACTTTATCTTCTTTTGTTTTCTTCTCTTGCTAACAACCAGTCCTCTTTTCTGATAATATTCATAAATGATTTCCATCAGCAAAATACTATATCTCTCTTGTTCTAATAGGGCGAGCTGGTTTATGCAAATTTCGGTAGAACCTCGGATTTCAAAGCACTAGAGGCAGCAGGAATTAATGTTACAGGGAAAATTGTTATTATGAGATATGGACCTACTTCTAGAGGGGCGAAGGTAAGATAACTAGTTTTTCTGCTGTGCAGTTTTTTAAGGAAGAAGTTTTGGGGGGTGGCAGGGACGGTGGAGAGGGAGCAAGAGGATAGGCAAATATGCCAGCAACAACGTATGTGCTGCATATTAATGAATTCACCTAAAAGAGCATTTTTGTCGCTTTTTCCAGGTGAACAATGCACAAGTGCGAGGGGCAGCTGGTTGCATATTGTTTTCAGATCCAGAACAGTGGAACCCATCTGGAAAATCGGCACAGTACCCTAACGGATGGGAGTTACCCGACACAGGGATTCAAAGAGGAACAATTGTTCGAAGACAGGGAGATGCTCTTTCACGTGAATACCCTTCAAAAGGCAAGATTTTCATACATATATTCAGTAATTTTTAAAATTCTAATTGGCAGATATTTTCATGATACAACGGGATAGAATAATGCTTACTTCCGCTATCTCGATTGCCCACTGTTTCGAACACTCGCTATTTCGAACAAGCTTCAATTTCCTATTGGCCATTCAAGATGGCGGATGTCAGCTGTAGCTCTTTAGTGTTTCAACTGCCTAAAATTTAATTTCCCGCTTCCTTGTCCTAGAGGGATTTTATAGAGCAAATCCAAAGAAAGCCTCGCCACTTCCAACAATTCCATCACAGCCAATCCAGTTTGTTCAAGCAAAGATACTTTTAAGGTACATCTCCTTATCAAATCTCTTGTAGTTATTTTTCGAATTTCTCTCAGTTATTGCCTGATATGATAACAGCGAGTTTTGGCTGGAGGGTTGGGTTGGCACGTTAGGCATGTTGATTGAAGTAAACTATATTTTAGTAAGAATGCCTAGCTTTTTCCTGCGCCCAATATTCTCAATACTCTTTGAACTTAAAACTATTCTCATACACTTGGATGAGAATTATAAAACATTGTCTTAGAAGCACTTAAATAAACAGAAAAATCTAAGCCTTGATAGGCCTTGGGTCTTGTATTATTGCCAAATTATTCTTAAGCTTCTCCGATTTTCAGCATTGATTTTCTTATAGTCTCTTATAATGAAAGTGTGAATGCACCACCCAGGGATGTGCCGATAAATTTTCCACTGAGGGGGGCGTTTTCACCATTTCACCAACTACTGTTACCAGAATAGAAGGTCACGGAGAAAAGCCACGACCAACTTTTTTGCAGCATGGCCGACTTTTGCCTAACTTGTCTGCAATTTCAAACATATGGGGGTGTTACGCCCCCAACGCCCCCACGCCTCCAATAAACACCTCCCTGGTACCACCTAGGAAAAGTTGTTTTGACATAGTCCAGTATAAAGCATAACTGATCAAACGAAAAAATTTTCTGAGGTTTTTGCATGTTTCTACACCCCACTGTTCCCATGTGAGAAAATCTTTGGCCACAATTTGGTCTGTTTACAATGAATGAGCCCATCAAATTAAATCTTTAATTTGGTTTGTTTACGATACATGAGCCCATCAAATGAAATCTATAAAGCCTTCATCCAATCTGTGTTACTCAGCATTTGATGTTGTTTTTTAGTCACATGAATGGCGTCGCAGGTCCAAATGACTTTCAAGGCGATGGAAACTTCATATATCGAATGAATTCGACGTTGTAAGTATATATATATTGTAATAAAAGAAATAGTTTATGTATACAAATCATGATATCTTTGTTCCAGACTCATAATTGATATAACCAAAACTAATTGATAGGTGAATGAATGTATATATGAATATCTGGTTGAACATATAGAAGAATATTTATATATCACGTATAATCCATCATGAATTTAATGATTGCGTTCAATTCTCTTAGGAGAGTTAATGTATCCGTTCATACTAAGTTGGAATCGAAGCCAACGTATACTGTTTCTGCAGTGATATATGGGAAGACAGAACCAGGCAAGTTTACATATGAATGTGATGATGGTGGTGATGATATCTGTGCAAAATATACTTGTGATGAATTTAATCATGATGGTGATTATGCTAAACATATAGCCGTGAAAGCACCAACAACGGATGTTGAAAGGGTGCATAGACAGTGATGTAATGCACAGTGTGCACCTTGAGCATAAAACTATGGACCACAAAAATTGTCTCTCAGGGGCTCAGACATAATTTAGTATAGGGGCACCCAACTATCACTTTCACTAAGGGCCTTAAACAGGATCCTTCACTGCACTGTTCCCCACCGTGCAAGAGCCCCCAGGACATCTGGGACTTTGCTCATTCGACTTCTCATCCGACTTAGGGTGACTTTGAGAGCTACCTAGATAGTGCCTACAACGCAATGAAGGGGAGTCGCTCTGTAGGAAACCTCGTGATTGGAGGTGGGCACTGGTAATGATACAATCAGGGTACACCATACCTTCTTAGAGGGTTGACAGCAGATGAAGAGGGCGAATGAAGATGGTAAATTTTTGTCCTTGTGCTTTGTATAATAGAGTAATTTCCATAACAGAATTTCATTAAGAGTGTGGTCATATACTCCGTATAAAGAATATTATAAAAGTTCAAGCTTCATTTCGTACAATTTTAGATCGCCTTATTTTGCTTGGGAATCATCGTGATGCGTGGACATACGGTGCTGCAGACCCATCAAGTGGTCAAGCTGTCCTACTTGAAATCGGGCGAGCAATGGGAGCCATGAAAAAGAAAGGTACTTAGTAGCTATTTTATTAGTTTCTGAATAATGAACTTGAACTCGCCTGTTGGCAATCACCAATTTGCAACTGTGTTACTTATGGCCGACGTCGCAGAAGCAAAGGTCTCCGCAAACAGCACTGAATTAGCTGCTTATATTGGATATGAAAAGAGCATTCTTATAGATTGAATGGTTTTGCGGGTTGAGTTAATAGTTCCTGTGCGGCTATAATTATGGTTTGAGATAAATTAGTCTTCCAAAATGACATGAATTTCTGCTTATTTTCACTAATGCATTGGTTCGAAGTTGTTTCCTTTGGCAGATTAAATGGTTTTTTAGTACATAGGGTAAGCAAAGTGATTGTTTTCTATCTTATTAGCGTCATAATTAGACATTTATAAAATATATTTTAGGCCCACTGCTATTTGCTTTGGTTGGTTTTGGAAAACGTTTCTGTGATTTTTTATCTTTTAGCTGAATAGGCTTTTGTACAATAGTTATATGACTGCCACTAATGTATGACTTCTAAGTCATGCACTAGTGCCATTCATAGATTTTTTTTAGGTAATGTCATGGAAAGGCCTTAGGACCTATATCAAAGCCCTGACAAAGGAAAAGCTAAGAAAATGGAGAGGTTAAGTAGATAGGGAGACAAGATCAAGTTTGCTGATGTTAGATTTGAAGGATGATAAGTTGCAAGATTTGGGGAAAGCAGTGGAAGGCAACGTGTTACATAGTTGAGAAGTTCTTGGAGTGAAAGATGATTTGTGAGCTAGAGTTCGTAGATTAGGTAGTGTAACTTAGAAAAGGGTGTGATTAGGTAGAGCTTCTGATTGTCCGAACACACCTTACTGGATCAGGAATAATATTCTTGATTTCCAGAGAGCAATGCTCATGATAATATTGGTAGAAAATTGAAAGATCTGTAACCAGAAAACGATGGGAGAGAGACTGAAGAGGATTGGTGAGGTCTGGATCGTTGATGAGACGAATAGCTTTAGACTGAACTCTATCAGAAGATGGAGAGAAGATTAGGAACACCTCCCCAAACATGGGAGCAGTACTCCAGAGTGACGTTTGATAGCATAGTAATAATGGATTTGTATTCTTGCATAGGTTGGCGACCACGGAGGAGCATCATGCTGTGTAGCTGGGATGCCGAAGAGCCTGGAATCCATGGTTCTACAGAATGGGTTGAGGTGAGCTACGAGAAAGTTTGATTTACTGTTTAACTATGGGAACCTACGTTAAGAGATGTTTAGGAATATGTCTTACCTACTCATCAGAGTGGCTTCAGTTCAGATCTAGCAAAGACATATTGTAGGACGTTTGTCATCTGAATAGGATCACGGAAGTTCAAATGTGCCTAGATTCAATAAAACGTGCTCCCTGGGGTGTCTTCTTTTATACATAAACAGAGGATAGAGTCTGGAACAATAATGTATGCACCCTTTGAGAAATGTATGATTGCTATAATGCAAGGATGGTTTGTCAGGATTAAGGTCAGGGTCGGTGTTAGGGTTGTGTGTAGACCACAAGATCCCCTTTCATGTTTCCATATTTTTTTGCTAGCTATGGATTTTTCTTCAAGCTTTTTGCATCACTTGATCATCATCCAATTCTAAAATTTTAATTCTCGTCAAGAGAGAAATAAAAACCTATGATTATGCTTACTGCAAATGTACATTCGAATGTGTTTTTTCCTTACGGTGGCAGGACCACGCAGCGATGCTATTTGAACGAGCAATTGCTTATTTGAACGTTGACATTGCAGTTGAAGGTATGAATATTTTTGCATATTTTTGCATATTTTTGCATATTTTTACATATTTTTGCATAGTAGATTATTGCCATCCTCGCTGCAATTAGCAAGAAGCTAAGCACGAAGCATATAAATGGTTTACCACTAGAGCTGCTTTGTTTCGAAGCACACCAAATAATGGGAATCTTTATGAAGAATTTGCCTGCTTCATTTAATGGAGGTGCATTTTATCATTGCTAATAATTTTAGCGAATTTGCGTGCAGATGATTTATATATGACAAATTCTTGTTTCAAATCACTATATGCTGGATCTTTTGAAAGATTCATTTTCGAGTATCTGGTGTATGATATTTTGCATCACAACTTGGAAATCATCCACATAATTAGAATTTAATCTATTACATTTAGTAGGAGTTTGTTATCTCTGTTTGGTGTTGCAATTACTTTTTATTCATCACTTAGGAAATTACACTGTTCGTTTGCGAGGAACGCCGGAATTAGATAATGCTTTCTTTGAAGGAACAAAGAAGGTTTTTTTTAATTTTAAATTTCTTGCTGTTGAATAAATTGAGGAATGCTTATAATATCTATGCTTTCATTTATGTATTATGATGTCAGTTATTTCATTGTCATCATCAGTAGAGTCTTTGTGGTTTATTAAACTTGTTGACAACACTATGCGTTGGCATCCATTACGTAAAACTGGGAAAGTTCACGCTGTGCAACAATAACCTTAAGAAGTATTCCAATGTGGCTATTATAGACTTATGTACTCTCAAG
Organism: Cassiopea xamachana; assembly: GCA_900291935.2. NCBI lineage: Eukaryota > Metazoa > Cnidaria > Scyphozoa > Rhizostomeae > Cassiopeidae > Cassiopea > Cassiopea xamachana. The sequence goes on from OLMO02000238.1 coordinate 1,419,926, forward strand.
TGCCAACTAAACGAGGGGATCCTATTAAACAGGGGGATTGGAAAAAATTCCGAAATTTAATAAACGGGTGGGTCATTAATGCTGGAATTGTGAAAAAGTTAAAAAAGTGTTAGTACTGGGTGAAAAAACTTTCTACAAAAAGACGTGTATTTCTGTGAAGGTTATGCTCGATAGCAGAAGCCCATAAAATATATTATTGATATTTAGGCTTGATTCCGTTGGATTCAAATTTTAGCATGGTAGTATTGACAGCATATTATGTTTTTGTTCAAGCCAGTGTAGAGCCAATCCCTCTTCTGTTACCTGATTTCACCTCCACATAATGCATGCTTTTGTTTCTTGTCTTGATAATTCAATAGATTTTTCATCTCAGAATTCTTTTGAGTCTGAAGTTTTGAATTCAATTTTTGCTAGGTACCTGCACCAGACGACCCGAATGCAAATTTATTTGAAGATTGGCTTAAAAAGAATCGAAATCCAGCTGTTCCAACTGAACCACGGTTGGGCCTTGACAAGTTTCTTAACGCTAGTGTTTAAATGTGAAAATTCAGCATAGAATTAACTGTTAGATAGTTGCATCGAGTTTTTCACGTGAATTTCTTCTTTGTACACATGGAAGTGCTCTATACAGTAGATGGGTTTCTTATAGCCTATTTCTGTTTTAGGACAATAGTTGCAACTTCTGGAAGTGACTACAAGCCATTTTATCACACGCTCGGGATTTCCTGCGTTGATCTGCGTTACATGTATGAAAAGGTAGCGCCACCTTACAGATTTCTTGTTTGTCATTGGAATTTTGTTGCATTGTAAAATAAATGTAGTGTCACATTAACCACTTGGAAGGAATTAGCAATTGAAGCCGTAGAAATTCATCTTGTTTGGAAGGCCTGCACGTCGTTTACTAATACAATTTTTTACATGTTTGATCCCCTGCATCAAAATGCAGTCATATATATATATATATATATATATATATATATATATATATATATATATAT
>OLMO02000238.1:1436843-1460020 GCA_900291935.2 Cassiopea xamachana
TGAAAATAAGTTACACTATAAATCCAAAGTACAATAAAGGCTACAAGTGAGATTGGAAAACCATATTTGTACCAAACAACTCACTTAAAATTTTAGATTTGGCATTAGTTTTACACTTCATAATAAATTAAAACCTAATAACTATTAATGGCATCAGAACATCTACACAAAGTACTTGGTCAAGCATAGCAGACACAAGATCTAGAGCATAACTGCTTTCCCAATAAAGCTATTAAATATTTTAGGCCTTCCTTTATCTAGAAGATGAAAAGGCAATTCACACTACTTTTTGATCTATACAAAACTGTAATGAGAGCATCAAAACATTGACTAGCATCACCAGTCCATGCCCTAAAGAGAATTGTAAATAAGAGGTAAATCACATTGCGCTCTTTTGTGCATGAGTGTTAGCTCTGAAATATTAGGTGCTGCATGTGGAATCCCAGTATCTGAGATACCAAACAAGACAAAAAATGGAAATTTTTGCAAACTTTATGCCAGAAGCATCATAATGCAAATTATGAGAGCCTAAAAAGCAGAACCTCCATGGAAGGTCAATGAAAGATAATATACAGGCAGTTTGCATTTGAGAACTGCAATTGCACAGTTGACAGTAATCTTGTCATGAGCAATCTTTGGTATCCAGACACATGCATAGGTAACAGCACATGTCTCTGAGCATGGACTACATCACCAACCAGAACATGTCATGCAATAGCCAATGCATTTGAGACATCTTTACATTCTGTTTTGTTCAATGTTTATTATTTAACTCCCCTACTTACTATAAATTATGCAAAAAATAAAAATAATAAATCAAACTGCAATAAAAATGCTATAATAACACAAAACTTGAAAATTAAAAAATGGAATATCAATACAACACAAATATGAAACAAAAACACAAAAAAATTACATGGATGAAATTAACTAAACAAGGAGTGTTTTTGTTAGCTAGACTAATGGATAGAAAACACCTCAAATCCATTTATTGATGATGATACTATATGTGTATGAACCTTTATATATCATCCCTGCAGTAAAATATCATCAGTTTCCTTCCCAACAAGTTGTGGGGACTATACATATATGACTCTGGCAAAAAGGGGAAGGGAGGTATGCTGAATTTATGACTCTTTAGATGCAGGGGAGGGGGTATTTGAGAATCTAGATGCCTCTTTATAGTTTGCATTTTCTTTTACTTGCAAGGCATTACAATAGCATGTAAATGGAAGTGTACTTCTTCAGTGACCTTTCCATCACAAGTGTTGGAAATATCATTTTATGATCACTCTGCTGAAATGAATCGATGAATTTTCAAAATGCTATGAAAAGAAATTTTAGGTCATGTGTGCTGGGGGGCGGGGTAAAATAATCTAGATGTCATATTAGTGGAGACCTAAAGATTTAAGATTATGCAAGACAAGGGAGCGTGGGTCAAAACATGGACTTTTTAGATGTTGTAAATGGTTGATGTTTTAGCTGTCTTATCATACATTTATAAAGTGGGTTAAAGTCTGGTCTCTATCCAATTAGATTTCAGCAACATAGCATGTGATATGATGTCCAGTAATAATAATCATAATCATCGTGTTTCTAATAGGAAGGAGGCACAATTTTTGCTAGCACCTTGCCTAAGGGCACTACCTCAGAAAGTGACTTCAGATGGATTCAGATCCACGACCACTAGATCAGCAGTCAACTGCTTTTAACCACTGCATATAATGTAATTTCTGTATTAAGTCTCCCTTTCCAATGACCTCTCCCAGTGAAAGCATACAAAAAATAAGCCCCCTCTATTACTAATCCATCCACTAATCAATTCTACACAATTTCAAAGATAAACGCATATTTTATAATAAAAATGTTGTATACAAACACATAGAAAGGCAAGAAAATGCTGTTAGCTTAACCTGGATGTATGTTAAACACTCCGCTGCAACTTAATTAAAATTCTCATGGTACTCAAAGAGTCAAACAACCAAACAGACCTGATGCACATATTAGAACAAGCTCCCTCTTTCCTAAGCCCCTCTCTGTCATGCTTTATAAAAAACCCGCCATTGGGGGCTTGATATAGAAATTACTCTTAAGTGACTAATCCCTGGGGGGTTGGAATCATTAGAAGAAATTAATACGCACAGAGGAGTCAGAACAAGTGAGGGGGTAGAAAAATGCTTTGAAATCTAAGACAGTACTGCTATGAAACATTTTGTGTTAATAAATTGGGCGTCTATGGTCGTAAGAACGTAAGCAGCCAAAAGTATTGCTAACAGACAAGAAGATTCGCTCAACACATCTATTTGGAACACGGTTTGAAAAATTTTGTACAAAAACTAATAAGCGGGGGTCCTAATAAGGAGGGGGGTTGGAAAAATGTTCAACAATTAGTTAGCGGGGGGACGGCAATTAGGCACTTAAGAGTTCGCTAAGTGAGCCGCATGCTGAGTCACACCTACTTCCCGCGCTCCTGCGCAACAAAGCTGCAGTTTGTAAACCATTTAAACGTCGCCAAAATAACGAAAGAGCTAATGCCCAAGTTTGTAAAAGAAAAAAATCAAAATATATTGGGAAGAATATTCGTATGCAGCTATATTTATCTTTAATACACGACCTAACGGGCTCAAGAACACCTGAGGTTCTAGAGGCATACTACGGAGCTGCCAACAAGTGTCCTATCCAACACTCTGCCGTGTACTGTATTATACAGTACACGCAGAGTGTTTCGTCAAGTTTCTCGATATATACAGTGTATATATATATCGAGAAACTTGACGAAATTTACGTTACAAACAATTCAATCCCAAGGTAAATGCATGAGCATAAATTGACAGTCATCAATTTCACAAACCAAAAGTTTGGAGGAAGGTGTCAAATTCAACGTTTGCTAACCAAACATTAAATTTCATTTGACACAAATGTGATGGAATGCATGTACAGTCATAAGCTAGATTGGAAACTTTGAATAGTGCGCAGTAGAGCCGTTTCTTGTCTCTAAATTTGCGCCGCTGCAAGTAGCTCGAACAAGACTTTCCAGCGGCTGAGACTAATAGCCATAAAAGTATTAAATTGCCTTCCTAGAAAAAGTTTGCGCGGCTGGCAAACTCGCTTTGACAAGAAATGCGCGACTGCAACCACGTTTAACAGTTCGTATACGTGGGAGATAAACCCAATCTGGGAAATAGCGAGGGAACTCTGCTTCCAGATAAAGATAAGAATGGTTTCAGCTCTTAAAAATTGTTTTGAAAGGTATATTTTGAACAATAAAATATGCAGAGAGGTGTGCGTGTTTCCTTGACTAAATACTCGACAAAAAGAAAGCAGCCCGATACTACGTGGGCTACCCTAAAGTGATCAAGTAATTCCTGTACACCTTACAAACATTTCTTATATTGCAAAAACTTACCAGTATTCCATTTCTCGCTAAAATAGGTCGCAACGTATGCATTTTGGCTTTGCTTCTTACATAAATTCTCTTTGCCGCTAAAGAAATTACGAATTGGACCTTGGACCTTATATTGAGCAGCCTCCCTAATAGAACTGTAAGCCTCGTTTACTTAGGTGGCCCAAACCAGTCAAGCAAATTAACATGTCGCAAAGCAGATTCCGTACTTCATAAAGTACAACTCACAAAAAAATGAAAGTGTTATTGTGGGATGGAGGGTGAGGCGGTCGACCCACCCCCAATAATTTCAAAATTGCAACAATATGGCGGAGATTCATTAGTGTTGGTATACGCCTTGGCTTTCATGAGGGTTTGCCCCCCTGGCCTCCCCAAAAATGTCAGTGTCTTGCAGTCTTGAAGGAACTAGGTGCTCCAGATGTATCCATACTTCCCCTACATATGTATTCATGCACATTCCATTCTTTCATTATGTCCCTAGGTGCTATATGTGGCAAATGATGAGGGGAATTTGAATTTTGTCAGTGGCAGGTATCCATCAAAGTTTGCATTTTTCTTTAGTCTTAGTACATTGCTCAGGTGGCATACTGATTGTAAACACTTGCTCTTGTTCTTCCATGAGGCCAAGTCCAATCAAACATAACTCTCCTTGGTTTAGTAGCAGTAATATTTCACTATTTCCTTCACTTCATTTTGCAGGATTGGCTTTCAGGCATGTACTCACTTTTCTCAACACCCGAGTCTACCATGAATATGTATACTACTAAACAGCTTCAGACAGGAACTGAAAATATGAAAGATTTCCATTTGCATATTCTTGTACATACTTATATTAACTATATTGGTATTGGTAAGTTGGTTTTTCTTTGAGGTACAAAAACTGGAATTTAAAGAATACTTTGTTGCTAGTAATACAAAGAGTGTTATGGAAATTCAAGTTACCATTTATAAACTGTAAGTGTCTTACTAATTTACTTATACAAGAAGTTGGTTTTTAATAGCTCACATTGAATAGCAATTTCAAAACTTTAAAGAAGTCAATGATATCATTGATTTCTTTAAAGTTTTGAAATTGCTATTCAATGTGAGCTAATGAAAACCTAATAATCTTGGAACAGAAAGTTTTCTCTTTGGCTGATTCTGGCAATTGGCAGCCGTGACAGCAAAGTCCCATGAAATGAAATAACTATATATTGGAATGCTAATTGTACCAATAAATTTGATCAAAGATCATCAGCTCACATATTCCTGACATCAAAATGGAAGTTACAATGTTGCTTGAGCTTATGCATATTGTGACAGAGGCTTTGTAAAAGAATCTTGATCAAAAACAGTTCACTAGCTTTAAGCATACTTTATCACAAATCTTCCCATCCTCCTTTGTAAAAAGCACATCTGATAAAATATGATGACAACTATCAAATTTGAAATGAGTTCTAGGAAGTAGTGTTGCTTGAAGCAGTTTTAACCTCTTCAATCAAGCTAGCCCCTCCCCCAGCCATGAATGCTTGAAAGAAATTGTAGTTGAATTATAATGTGCCATATTTTTTCAGTTAGATGGCATTATCATGTCCAATGGTGGCAACTTCATGGTTTCACATCATTTGGTGATGACAAACCTTTAAAGTATGTGCTTTTCTCTACTTAAGCACTAAAAAACTCATCAGAATAATACACTTTTATAAGCACATTTACATCCTTTAAATTTTGACAGGACATCAATAAATCAGATGATGAAATACAATGTTGATAAGCAAAATGTAAAGTTGCATTAGACTAGAAATTACTCTTAAGTAGTACCTAATTCTCATGCCCCCACGAAGTAATATTTGAAAATTTTTCCAATCCCCTGTTCTTATTAGGACCCCTGCTAAATAGTTTGCGCAAAAGTGTTTAATACGTCTTCAAAACAAATGCTTTGAGCAAATCTTCTTGTCTGTTAACAATACTTTGTGCTTCTTGCATCCTCAAGGCCATAGGCACCTGATTTATGAGCATAGAGTGCTTCATAGAAGTATTATCTTAGATTTCAAAGCATTCATTCTAACCCCCCTCCCCCCGCCGCTTATCAAATTCTTCTGTTTCCAACACCCCTGTCAGTTAGGCACTAAGAGTATACTACCAATAATACTTCAACTGAAAATCATGATAGGAAATAGAGTTTCTAAATGTATGTCCACAGCTGTATAAAAGGTTATGTAAAAAACTTCATGTTATATTTGCTGGCTGCAAAAGATGAACTGTGCAATTTCAAACTTCTTTTCAAAGCGTCATCTACGTCAACCACTCTTCTAAGAAAATAATTCAGGTCCATAGTCCAAAGAAATCAGTAATTCATCTGGCCTTCGTTTGCAGTAAGAAATATGACATTTATTCCCGATATTGTGTTTGGTTTTTTCTAACTCAAATCAAAATAATTGCTAATATACCAAACGGCAAACACGATTTCCAGCTACTGCCAAATGCATCAATTATATACTTGATCCAGCGCGCTTTCTAGCATAAGCACCTAAACACGCACAGATTCCAAGTATGCCTAGAACAAGTCCAATAACAAGTGCTGCAGCATCCCCACCATCAAAGGCCAACACAGGTTGACAAAGAAAACACAGCAAAAATGAAAGTAGTCCTAACACTTCGTCCGCCATACTTCCAAACAAGTAGATCAGGCGACTGTCATTCAATGATATAGCACACGTCACATGACCTACAGATCTGTGATCTTACCCAAAGTGAGACAAATACAACAGGGGTTCAATCATTGTTTAACACTCATTGGTAAAACATTTTAAGAAACATTTTCTATTCTGTGATTTTATTATGCCTTTCTGTTCCAATAGCCCAAGTTTTGTTTCAATAGATTTGCATTGTCACAATCATTCTGATCAGGGGCAGATTCAGTGGGGGGGGAGGGGGCTATGTTCCCCAAATTGTAACACTCCCTATAGCAAACAACAATGTTAAGAATGCACGAAAAAGAAATAAAGGAAATTAATGGCCCCCAAAAGTCCAGCTCTGGATCCACCCCTTATTGTGATAATTGTATTGAGTAGTGTTTGTTCAGGATCTGCAATGAAAGAACGAAACAGGGTAGCTATCAGGGAAGATAACTTTTCTGAGTTGGCAAAATACCCTATTATTAGAAACCGTGGAGTTGGCTAAAGCCTAAGCTCTTTCCATTTCCCAGAGCCTGACAGTGGAAAATAACACCTGTTTATACGTGAGAGTTATAGAGGATGGACCACTCACCAAAGCAACGGGCCATATATAGCAGTCTGTTTTTTAGCTTTAATTGTATTTTGGCTACCCAAAAACCTAAAGAGCTGCTAATCTTTGACACTGAAAAAAAGTTGAACTACTCCCAAGTAAAACTAATTCAACTCTCCAAACTTGACTATCCTATAGACAGTCACAAAAAGATTGAATAGCGTTTTTTTCTATACACATTATAATTTATATTAACAAATTACAAACTAACAAGTTACTTCACAACACAACGAGGACTATACCAGGGGGTACAAATACCATGACTGCTCCCTGGCCTTTAAGGTAATCCTCTGATCAAAAAAACTATAATAAAATGTATGGCTGAGTGTGTTTTGAGGAAGGTACCTAGTTATATCATGGCTTGCTAACTAATAGACGTCATGGGCAATGAAAAGTTTCATGAGCCAGATAGTCTATGTGAAAATTTCCTCTTCCTCTCTTAATGAAGACCTCATTTCAAAATGAAGCATCAAATCTGACTGAACTTTGCTTTCATGCTATCAAAAAACCTGCAAATGGTATAAAAGAAGCAAAGGGATATCATAATTGTGACATAATATCGAATGCAAATAATGACGAGCTGGCAATAGCGAGATTAACTCAACAGTGAAATATTTAATAATACATTTGAAGCCTTCTGAAGAGAGCACTAGAAAATGATACCTATGAGCTACAACAATATCTGTTGCATACTGTTGCATATATGAAGAGAAATGCACTACCTGTTAGTTCTTTGGAAATTCTCTTGTAACTTTTCATTGCAAATTTGAATTACTTCCATGATATACTGCAACAAAATTGAAGAAACACATGCAGTACTACAAATCAATGCAGGGTTTGTACAAACTCTTTTAAGAGTACTTCCAAAACTTTTTCAAAGCCAAATACCCAAATTTCCAAAACCATGAAACTCATTTTCATTTGCATTCTAAAACCCCATAATAATAGAAAAACGAACGATATATTTTAGAATATTCTGGCGGATTATGTTTTGTACTATAAATAATAAAATGAACAAACATACATGGTGCTTAATACGATACTTTTCATTCATTACAGTTATTTATAGTTGGTTACAACTACAGTTCTTAAAAAATAATTCACACCAACTACTAAAACAGAGCAAACAAAAGAACAAAGATTAGGCTATAGTACAAATGAAAAATAAATATATATTAACAAATTACGCAATGGTATGCTTTACCATCCCACTTTGCGATCAATTTTTTTTAATATTGTCAAGGTACCAGCTCTCTTTATTTCATACTTTAGAGTATTCCATAGGGGACTACCTCTAAATAAGAGAGATTCTAGTCCATATCTATTTGTTTGTGCTTGTGGAAGCCTGCATAGTACTTCAATACGGAGATTGTGAGGCATATCATTTTTCTACAAAAATTTCTCAAATATATGCAGCATTTATTTGGTTAGTTGTCTTATGACTTTCAGTTATGAGGCTTTATAAATTCTTTTGATGTAAAGCAATGCTTCCATCCTTTCAATGAGCTGTCCAAATGATAAATCAATCTTCATACAATACCCTCAAGGCAAGCTTATTGTCCTGCTTATCTCTGTTTGTTAGCAGGTTTGCTACAGAACATCCATATCAGAGGACAGTATGTAAAATTTGACATGAAAATAGATGTCATGAGCTTTTTCTCTATTGATAAATGGTCGTATTCTCGAATATGCATATAGTTTTTGATTTATTTTCTGACATAGTTACTTAACATGCATACCAAAATATAATTTGTTTTCTATTTTGACGCCAAGCAATTCTACACGCTCACGTTGATTTACTTTCTGTCTATCCATGCTAAGGCATATGTTATTGTTAATCTTAAGTCCCAAAAACATCATCTGAAACTTTGCTGGATTGCTGAAACTTTCCGTCTTCTCTGAACCAATCTAAAATGTTTTGTAAATCATCTTCTAGCTTTACTATTATGGTATCAATAGATCTGTCGCATGCGTATGTTGTTGCATCATCCGCAAAATTGCAGACTTTAGATCTAAGTAGAACACATCGTTTATAAATATATTGAATGGTAAGGAGCCAAGCACAGACCCCTGTGGGACACCTGTTGAAATGTTTTGAAAAGTGCTATATCCTGAGCCTACGTTGACTCTCTGTTTCCGATTAGTTAAATAACTATAAATCAGTTTTAACTCATTTTTCCAAACCCGTAGGCCTCTAATTTTGTTATTAGTAAAATCATGCGGTATACCATCATATGCTTTAGACCAGTGGTTCCCAACCGCTGTGCCGCGGCACATTAGTGTGCCGCGGAATGATTATTGGTGTGCCGCGAAGAGATTTCATTTTTGAATTTAATTCAAGTGATTCCAATTTCCAATAGACAGTTGAAAGCTAGCATATCGACTTACAGACGCGCATTTTAATTTAAAACTTGGAAAGAAGATGAGAGTAGCGTCGCTTTCTGCTTTTGCTCATTACTCACACGTATGCATGTGCATGACATAATCCGCTCTCGGTGTCATCTTCCCCTTTTCGCCAATTACTAAAGGGGCGTTTACGCTGGCCGTAAAGATGCTGTGCAGCAAGTGATGTAGACACATTACTAATTGCGCACGCGTTCGTTTCATAAAGACGTAAGAGAAAATGTTCCCTAAATTATATTCTGTACGGCCTGTTGCAACCGTTTAGCCATAGTTTATTTCGATACAGCATGCCGCAGACGCTGGGCAATGTGATTGGCCGACCCTCATCTAGAGCAGAATCGGAGCGTTTCGTGGATCCATCGCTGAAATACAGTCACCGCAATTGAAATTTCAAAATGGCACATTATCATTTGTCAAACTATTGTTAAGAGAAAATAAATACACAATGTTAACTTGTAAAAAAACAGTCAGGCATCAACATTTCACTTTTATAGTAGCTTTTTATCAGCTGTGCAGATGCGTATAGTAATTTTTTGATTACTCATTTTTTGTGCAATATAGATTTCTAAAACAGAGAACATGTTTTGTATAAGGCAGTATGTTTTTTCTCAATGACATCAAATTTTTTCGTTTCCAAAAAAAGTAAATTTGGAAAAATGGAGGGACGTTTATTTTGCTAATAAATATTTTATACATTTGCATAAGTTTTTGTTTCCCCCTTTCTGTCCTTAAATAGTCAGTAAATTAAAAAGTTAATTAAACTCCTTAAAAAAGTCGGAAAAATCAAACCTATTTTATGGGAAGGCACTTAATTGAAAAGAAGAACGAAACATTTGAAAACCTTTTTTGGAAGGGAAAACATTGACATCAATTTCAAAAAAAGTTCAAAAGCACGTTTCAACAATTAGGCGCTTTGTCGATAGATTAAAGGACAATGGTAAATTAATAGAAAAAAGGGTTCAGGAAGAATTCAACTTTTTCCTAAGACTGATATTAAAAAAATTTTAAGGGAGTGTAAAAAAATTGTAAAAGACCACTCAACGACATTTATGAAGAGGCTAAGACAGCGAAAATCCCATAAATATATGAAAATTCTATTTAAAAAATTTTACAAGTAGCAGGAATTCAGTGTCATAAGGCGGCTAAAAAGCCACTTCTGACAAAGAGCCATAAACTTAAAAGATATGAACTCGTTAAGAAATGGAGCAAAGAGTCTTTGGATTACTGGAAAAGGATGATTTCCTCTGATGAGTCATCACTTTGTAAATGCAATGACTCGGGAAATCAACTCGTATGGCGTAGTAAAAATACGAGATATGTAGAAAAAACACCATATCAACAGAGAAGTTTGGTGGTGGCCGAATTATGGTATGGGGGTATATTTCTTTTTATGGTCGCGGAGAATTAGTTTTTTTGGAGGGAAATAATAACCAAAATACTTACAAAACCCTATTGGAAGAGAACTTAATACCTTTTATTCAAAGGAATGCTGATAAATCCTTCATTTTTCAAAAAGATAGGGCCCCCGCTCATAAAGCAAAAAGTGTTTTGAAATTTCTTGATGAGAACAATGTAGCATTACTTGATTAGGCAGCACAAAGCCCGGATTTAAACCCAATAGAACATGTTTGGGCAATCATGAAAAAGAAGTTGGGTAATTACAAATTTTCTGATTTTGATGCATTAAAAAAAGCTACCTTAGATGTTTGGGAAAAGGAAGTAACTGTTGAACTCTGTCAACAATTAATTATGAGTATGCCAAATAGAATTGCTGAGGTCATTAAAGCCAAAGGTGGATCGACAAAATATTAAGTAAATTTACATGAATAAAATTCCTTTTATCTGATCTTTTTTTTATTATTTTATAGCAAAATGGCTTTATGAGTAGAAAATGTTTTGTGATAGGTGTGACGCGAAAATTTTAAGAACTCAATAGTGTGCCGCGATATAAAAAAAGGTTGGGAACCACTGCTTTAGACAAATCAGTCAGGATAGTACCAGCAATGCCATTTACATCAAGGCACCTTTCCCAAGTTTCGGTTGCACGACATAGGGCATGCTGGGTGCTATATCCTTGCCTGAAGCCGGATAGCAGGGGAGATAATATTCTATTAAAGTGGCTGTTCATTTACACTCCTATATTTCGTTCATATATTCTATGATTCGTGGATTGAGATAATATTCCAATAAAGTGGCTGTTCATTTACACTCCTATATTTCGTTCATATATTCTAGGATACATCCATTTTAGGACATTTGTAATATTTTCCACACAAAAATCCAAAACCTTCCATAGCCATTTTGCAAATCCTTCCTTTTCCGAAACTTTCCAGGTCCTGGAAAATGGCATTTTCAATTTCCATAACTTTCCAAAACTTTCCAAAACCCGTACGGACTCTTGAAATGGCAGTCAATTCAAATAAACAAAATTGGAAATAAAACAATCTAACTGAGCATCAGGCTTTCCCAAGTTTATAGATGAGAAAGAGGAAAAGGTTTGGTCGCTAGCAGGAATAGTATAATAGTGATTTCATGTGTCATATACAGGTCTTGTCATTTAGCGCACACGCACACGCACACGCCCACACACGCGCAAATCAACTTGCACAGCACTCGCAAAGGAGTTCTTCAACATTTTCTGGTGACTTCAAATTCTAATTTCGTTCTTTGGAAAGGTATTGGCCTTTAGCTTACCTTCATACTTTACACCCTTGCATGACCACAATCATCACTTACTTGCGACATTCATGAACGGCGTTTAATCTGATGATGAAGAATTGTTTTTACGCTTATCGTTTATACTATGGTAGATTCCATGTTTGAAACGAATTGTTTGGTTAACTTATCCTTGAAGCACCTTACAATTCTCTTCTTTGATTCTTGGTTTAATCTGAACATGTGCATGCAAAAATTTTCCTAGTATTGCGGTAGCACGCGAAAAATTACTTGTGCGTGCCAATTATCGACGCGCAGCATATTGCTCATGACAAGGCCTACACATAGAGAGCAGGTCTTTGGTCAATAATAGTTCCCTACGCAATAACTTAGCCTATATAAATACAAAAGATTACTACTATAACTAACATATAAGATCCCCTGCACCAACATTAAAATCATTAAAATAATATACATTTGAAGTATAAAATTCAAACGGTTATAAATGGAACTTAACTATGAAATGGAACGCCAACATAATTCGCAAATTTGCCTTGGAAAAACAAGAAATGCTCCCACTTACCTGCATGGATTGATGACATCACATGTTGCAGCGAAGGTCTACGTGACCCCCCTGAGGGGCGTGGTTGGATTGCAAGCAAAATTGCTAATAAAATTTGCGAGAAATGATGATGAAAAAATGATCGCAAACCTACGCTAGGCTACACCGTTCAATAAAAGATTTCATTTTATCACAATCATTTCTCGCAAATTTTATTGACCATACAGGCAAGTTGGGGCATTTTCTGTTTTTCCAAGGCTATGCATACAACTATTAATGTGTTGAATTCAAGTATACTAAATATGAAAAGGATGCAATATGGCCAATGAGACATCAAATGGGAAATTAAAAGTTGGAACATATTGATTAAAATGCTAACTACCTCATCTGAGACCATTAATTTGCTGTTTACAATCAGTGGTACTTCCATCGCATGAGTGCTCCGTACTGCCTAACAGATAATGAAAATGTTTGGAAATGTACTTCTGCTCGACATAAAATCAAGCATAATCAGGCATCATTCATAGCCCTGATCTACAAACTGTAAATGATGCCTAGATGTACTTGATTTCTAGCAGTAGTAGCAGTTGCCTTATTGTTGGGCATCTAATGTTATCACAAAACAAAATTTAGCTCCCAATACAACATAAAAGGACAAGTTAAGCAAGAATAACCAATCATGGAAAGGAATGTAGGTACTGTATGTGACTGAAGGTAGGATCCTATATACTCTTATGTTGAGGGGAGTACCTGGTAAAAAGGAAACAATTATGTTGGGCTACTGGCAAATGAGATAGGGTAGCTAGTCCTTTTCCTGTTGCTTCTGTCTCACCAGTGTTGCCACCATGTAGCCACTCACTTCTGGGTGCAGGACCATTGTGGTCAGGTGCAAAACCAGGAAAACTGCTAGCAGCCCCACTTTCAAGGTGACACATAGTTCTACTGACTAGGATGATAAATTTGCCCTTATTTAAAATGAATGGGCCCACATTGAACTCCCACATTGAATACCAATTACATTTTCTATTGAGTAGAATGTTAATGGTTTGAGACAGTGTTTTCAAATATGCCTCAAACCATTAACCTTCTGTACAGTAGAAAAATGTTGTAATGACTATACTACACTATTTGATGTGATTCATAAAATTGAAGTAGACACATTTAGGACTGTCATAATATCAATTTCAAAACAGTAAGGCCTATCAAAGGCTTTAATCAACCAAAAGCGAGCTAAACTCAACAACATTCCGCTAATTGCACAACTACAAGCTAATTTAGTAAGTCATTGTTATGCTAATATGAACTCCATAGAAAATTGCAAAGAGAGTCTAAAGTATTCAAAATAAGTGTAGTAAACACAAGTTCAGTTTTCACTACAAGGACATTACTGAAATATCCCAATAAAATGTAAATAACTCATGCTAGAGATAGACACTGTATCTATACATGGGTGCAATAAGCATCCAAATTGGGGGAACTCTCATACACAAACAAAAGAGAGAAACTCTGTAAGCTGCAAAGGGGCAGTCTGTATACAAATTCATGAAGAATATCCTTCATTTTATTCTCTAAAATAAATGGTTGATGACTTAAAATGACAGCAAACCTCAGCTCAGGAGTAAAAGAGCATATAGCATAGAAGCTTGTACTTTCAACTCACAAGCATTATTCTTTTCTTTCTTCCAATAACCAGGCCTGAATTCCTAAATCCAGATTGCAGAGCAAGCTGAAGCTTAAGAAAATGGAATAATATTAGTGTTATGAAATGTAACAAATAATCTCGCACAATACAGTAAAAATGAATTACTATTTTGTGTTTCATAAACAACTTGCAATAGAATTGTTAAAAGAAACGAGAACCATAATTCAGCTGTGATAATTATCACAACTTCCACTGCCATCAAAAGAGTACTTCTATCCTTGATCTCCTTGACAAAGAGTGAGAGGAGTGCTCAAGCTTTTCTAAAGCTTGCAACATGGTAGCTATATAAGAGAAAAGGCTAAGCAAACAATGCTTGCCTATATCATTACAAAAATTTCCTATAAGGTAAAAGAACTAACAGTTCTCAAATTCATCTGTAGAAGTTGATGGATTTGAAGCTAAACAAAGGTTTAATAAATCTTGAAAAAACCAAAATCTAACCTCTTTATGGTATTTAATATCTCTTCATAAAATCAATGACTAGAAAATACTCTACACACCTCTATAGCATGATGCAGAACTAATTGCTATAAGTAATAGGCACATCCTTTTACCTAAACTCTGCAGCTTTACAATAGTTTCATATTGCATAGGTATCAAATTGCATGTGTCAATTTATATCATACCATAACAATTGCCTTTTCAAGGTCTCTGCACTGCATATGAAGTACAAAGGGTTCATATTTGAGAACAGCTGATGCTCCAGGAATCTTCTCTTTCAAAGCTTTCAACTAAAATATAACAGAAAAGAATAAATGATACAATGATAAGCAATCAAAAAGTTTGAGATTCAATTAACATATTCTCATTTAATGAACATAAAAATGTAAAGAAGTAGTACTTACAACATCTGCAGGCTGAACATCTTCATGAGACATAAATAACCAATTACATCCCTTCTTTTTCATGCATCCCTAAAAAATATACCAACTTGCTGCTTAGCATCAGACCATGCATAATTTATAACCAATTTTGAATGTTTGCAAGTGGTTTGGGGGGCCAGGAAGGTCTGTGCTTCCTTAATAAATAACTGAGTTTACATACACAGGTGCTCTACATAGCCATTTCTACAGAGAGCACTGTTGTCTTCTACACCCATGTCCCCAATCCAGTTGTACTGTTTATGATCCTGTTCTGTGATTAAAATTTTCACTTGAAAGAGTTCCAACTAGATCAGTGCAGCAGCTTTGAAACTTCTGAAGGATAGCCAAGTCTACAACCTGTGTTATGAAATGGGTTTTCAAACCTATACAACACAGTAAGGTTGAAACCACAAACTGTAGAGTTAAATGCATACTATAATTTTCTCAAATGATATCACACACACCACAGAATGGGCATGACAGGGTACTGAAAAGTGAGATTGAGCATGGTGCACTTGATTGATTTGAAGCATATAGCAAAGATTTTCCAGCTATTATGATGACAAAATGGAGTAGAAATTGCTCTATATATGTGCTACTTGATAGAGAGATTTTCAGGTTTAAAGTGCATGTCTGAGACCAATTGCAAAACTTCAAACCTGAGATTTTGCTTATGCACACTTGAGATCTCATCAAAACAGGTTGTACCCTACAGTTCAGTTGAAACCTATGCAAAGCAATAAAGGTAAAGCCATAGTAACACAGCATGGTGTGCTATCTCAGCAAAGAATGACCTGTAACCTACACAGCACATATCATACAGTACCTCTCATTATCTTTGCAAGTGTATCAGATTTTACCAGTTGTAAACATCAAGTTTGTTTGCTTAGAAAACAATAAATGATAATCAAGCAATCCAAACAAAATAAAACAAATCTTAAAAGATAGTCTGAAAAGGGTGGCAAAGGGATGCCAAAAATAGGATTCCAAGTGCACCAAAAGTGCACCTTTGACATGCCCTTTTCAAACTACACCCTATGTTTCGAGCCAATTGTATTGCACTGCTAAAAATGAAATTTTTCACACTGTTAAAAGCCATTTGCATGCAACCATATATACATGAAAAGTAAAATTAACCAAATTTTTGCACTGAACAAAAAACTGAAGATTTTTTACTTTTGCCATTATGCCATGAAGTAGGTGGGTTTACATGATATAGCAGCTATAATTTAAATATGAAATGGATGGACAAAGTGCTTAAGGACAGATGGAAAGGAGTACCCCTACCAAGAGCTACATAAAAGTGAACTATTGGGAGGTATAGCCTCTCAAGATAAGTGCTGGTTTTCAAGGGACCTTCCAATACAATAACCTAGCAACAAAATAATATAGAAGCAATAAAACAAAATGAAGACATTTAAAAACTGTTTTCAAACAGTATTTGCAATCAACTTGATTGGCTCATGATGTCATATTTAGAAAAAGCTTAATCATTTTCTTAATGATCCAAAGATCTCAGTGAAATATTTCTGCAATACTTAAATTCCAAAGAGATGATGCCTTGTTCCAATCCATATCAAACCCAAATTGGAAACTTTGAATAATGTATTGCAGATTTGCTTTGAGGCCTGGAAACTTGGGTGGTTGCAAGTAGCTTGGATAAGAATTTGTGTGGCTGAGAGTAATTCCTGATTGACAGTAAAGTACATAATTATCTTGCAAGAAGAACCATTGTACAAAAATCGCATGGCTACAACCCAGCTCATGTGAGGCAAAAACCCCGTTTAAGGCAAGCATTCCAATCTGGCATCAAAGTAAAACAAAGGATGGCCTTGCCAAGCAGTGGCAGGCACTTAAACATGTTTTGGGGAGAGGCAAATGTATTGTGAAAACCAAGTCAGATGTACACACATGTATACAGGTGTATGTTAGCCCTGTTCACACTAGAATAAAACAGGATGGAACGAAGCAATTCAATATGGCACAGAACAGATTGGAACTTCTTTGTAATCTTCAGACAACAACTGAAATTTTGTGAATGGAAGTGATGCTGCTTCACAAATACACATTTGAGGTTTCATTAAACATGGTCAAAAATCCCCTAGCTTGCAATCTACTCCCTAACTTGCATTGTTTTCTTCTTGGAGAACGATCTAGGTTTGTTGCCAAAACATTGCCTTCCACAAATTTGTCCTACAAGTCTTGGAATATCTTGGATATAGCTATAACCAGGACCACAAAAAGGGGACAGAGAGGCAAATTACACCAGGGCCTCAAGCTCCAAGGGGCCTCATAACACCTAATGCTTCAAGGTCTGAGGGGTCTCATAAAGTAAACCAGCATTAATTTTCCAAAGTTAATTTCTAGTTTCTGAAAATTTTCTGCTCGCTTCACTTGAAGGGCCCTTCATCTTTCTCCTTTGCCCCAGGGCCTCAGAATTATATTGGCAATCCTGAATATAACTACCACTGCACAGTTTTCCTTCCTCTTTTATGTTTCTATATGCCATTCCATTCATTAAAAACCATCTGTATTCTCCAACAATTGGCTATGCTTTTTACAGGGGTGAAACTCCTTGGGGTATGGGGAGGTGAACACCCACAATGATGAAAAATTAGTAATTTGTCAGGCAAGGCCTAAAGTTAGTGTTTACTTGCAACACTTTGTGCAATTTTAAGGTAAAAATGTGGAATTTTATTTGATGAAAGAGCCTACTTGTGTATAAGTTGTAAATAGGGCATATATGTTTATTGAGCCTCTCAGAGCTAGGGCATATCCACTTACCAAATATCTCCAAAATAGGGAATATTAACTAGTTCTGGTATGGCAAGAGGCATTCTAAGCCAAAATAAAGGGCACGGTCTCAAAAATGTTTCTGGGGGTACAGCCCCAGATCNCACTCTGTCTTTTCATGGGCTTATATTATAAAGCATAGTGCTCCTTTCATACCTCGCCTTTTTTGGGCGATGCCCTTTTGTCAGGCAACTATGTCTCACACCCTCCCAATGGAAGCACCCTAGTTTCTTCCCTGGCTATTGAACATCATAACAGTAGTGGTCTATATCATCATATAGAACGGAATGGCATAAATAATGTTGACAGCAGATTGGCAGTGTTCCATTCCTTTCTACGGACCAGAATGGGTCACTTCTTTTAGCGTTCCACTTTTCAGATAGGAACACAACACTGCTAACCCTTTTAGTGTGAACACCTGCCAAATTTCCTTTGTAACACTTTGGTCTGTTCCTTTTCGTTCTGTAATGTTTCGATCTAGTGTGAAGGGGCCTTAGTTGAAGCTTATGCTGGAAACCTAGCTAGCATGACTTTGAAAGGAGAAAAGTAGCTGGAAGGATTGCTGGTTACTATAAGCCAGCAAATCAAACAATAAAAAGCAAGGACGAAGAGGGTTGAGATTCACCAAACCATCAGTATTTCTCACTATTCTTGGAGACTGCAAAGCGACTTCGACCATACCTCAGAAATTACAGCTAGTCTTCCAGAGCAGGAGCTAGTGGTAAAAAAGTCATTTGATCCGTTGATAAAATCAACTAAACCAATAATTCGACTGTCCACACTTCCTTTCTTACTGTTGTCAATACTGGACAAACTTTTTACTTTTTGTTTTTCAAAATCGCTTGTATATTTGATGATATTCTTTCTGTCGCTACCATCCTTTGCGGCCGCCATTAGTGTTGTTCTTCACAACGAGGTTGAGGGTGTCCATCAAAATCACAACAACCAAGGCCATCGCGCTAATGTTTTTGTTTTTTGAAACTTCATTTTTTTTAAACTTCTCATTTGAATATGTCATTACTTAAATACAACAATACACCTCTCAAGTACATGGCAGTGTAAAACTGACTTGTTTGTATAGAGCATAACACAAAATGAAACAAAAACAGTGGAAGTAAGCGAACAAGGATAAGGGAAATTAAATAGTTAAAAGTTCTGGGTTAGTCCAAGGCTTGTTTTGACGACAGAACATGTAATAGCTGGGTCGAATAGAGATGTTCATGGCTTTCATTATAATTCTTATTGTGATTTTCTTATCAAATTGTAACTCATGTAGTAAGGATAAAAGAGAATTGCAGGAAGAACCCATAACCCCAATAGCACCCATAGAGAGATTGACGAACACAACTTTGCTATAAGAAAGAGAAAGGTCATTTATCAGTGAACTATATTTAGCAGCTTTACGATCGCTATTGTTCTGTATATTTGTTTCAAAACCGACAGTATGCTCACGGATGTAAAGTCTCTTTGCGTCTATAAGAAGAAGAAGGTCTGGACGAAAAGAATCACCCGTAATCAAGCATGAAGATAGAAAGGAAGGTAGATCAGCATAAACATTGCATTGTTTAAGTGACGAGAATGTGCTAGCGAAAAAGAAGAACAGAGTTATGTCTCCAAGTGTATCTGCCCTCATCTAGACATGACTTGCAGCTGGATACATGTTGTAAAGTTTCTGACTGGAGACAAAAGGAGCAATTAGACGATTGAGAAACTGCCCACTTACAGAGATTTTTGCGAGTAGGAAGAGTATTATTAAGATACTTTACAGGAAAATTGAAAATGTTCCTAGGCAAGTTTTGCTGGACACTTGACCATAAGCCTTTTAAATTCTGGCATGAATGCTTGATAACAGACGAAATAACTAAACCTTGGGATAAAAGGATGTTGTTTATTCGCTCTTCGTGGTCACGTTGAATAGACTTGAGTACTTGCTTAGTATTTTGAAATTGATCGTATTGAAGATTTGTACCATATCTAGTCTCAGCCCAAAGAGTCTTGATATGCACGTTACAATAAAATATAATGAAGCTAATCTAAGCCAACTTCTAAAACCAACTTCTAAAACTACNCTAAACCGGATCACAATAAATTTGATAAAACTACTAGCTGAACTGAAGAAATACATAAGTTATAAAAAACCCAGCGATGGTATATAGGCTCTACACAGGCGGCAATGACAATCAGAGGGATTCCAATTTGTGATTTTTCTTTTGAAGGCTTTACGGGAAGTGGAGCTTTTTATATGAGAAGGGAGTGTCTGCCACAATTGTGGTCTTCTGATACGTATAGTTTCCATCCCATATGAAACCGATTTTACTTTGGGCTGCAGGAATTCATTATTATATCTAAGATTATAGGAGTTGTTACGCGATGGGAAAACTTCCCTCATGAAATCGGGGTTTTGATAATTTTTAGTTTTAAACATTTCAGTTAACATCACTTTCAAATTTTTGACATGGATAGTAGTAGATGAATCTTTTTTTAACAGGGATTCGAAGCTTGAGTTTTGGTCTCTGTAGGTAATTCTTAGTGCAAGCTCATGAAGTTTATTAATATTATTGTTAAGTTTCCTGCTATCAAACTTCTATGCAAGCATACCTAATTTTAAATAGAATTAGGTAAAAGAAAAAATGAGATAAAATTTCCTTAAAATTAGGTATGCATGCTAATGGGCAATATTGAAACTGGCTATATATAAAAGCTCTCATTAAAATCCTTAGTTTTTCTTGGTCTAGTAAATGAATGATACGAGAAAGTGCGTATAGTTAATTACTAACCTTTTTACATAATTTACGTACATGATCCTCAAATGTAAGTTTTTTGTCGAATATAACACCAACAAGGGCGGATCTAAGGGGGAGGCCGGGGGGGCCATGGCCCCCCAAACGGTATGATTTCACACCGAGAGAATTTGAATTAAAAAGACAACCAATACATAAATTACACATGTAAATGAATAAGATAAAAGTTTTTGCATAACAAGAAACTAGTTGCATATCAAACTAACAAACCAAATTCTCACTCACATTACATTACATGTAAGGTAACACTATCTGCGAATATAAACACCTGAGAGCCTGAAAAACATGTATTTCATCAGGCAATCAGAGTGATTCAATTTTGCCGAGGGAATTTTACATTCGAAATTTACCTTGAATGTTATCGGAGATTTTGCCGTTGAAACGAAAAGCTACATGCGAGCTCGTTTTAGTATGAGAGACAGGGACGCACATTAGGGGGTGTGAGGGGGTGTCACACCCCCTACTATTTTCTCAGTCGGTCCAAAATCGACAACATTAATATAAAAAAACCTCATTTGTTACTTAAATTTACTGGATCCAGTCGGTCCCAATTGAAAATTATAATGGAAGTCGGTCCAGCTAAAGTACACACCCCCTCACCCGAAGAGTTGGATGTGCGCCCCTGATGAGAGGTGGTTTTTAGGTGTTCGCATTGCCTAAAAGGTGTCTCGCATCTTATATACTATTTACGTGTAGAAGCCCATATGATGAAGAAACCTCCCCCCCCCCTTCTTAAAACAGGTAGATGTAGAGTTACTTCTAAGATTTCTAAGATACGCCCACTTTACATCATTTCAGTATGCTGTCAATACCAAACTTTAAATGTTGAAAATTGCGATATTCTAGCAACGTCATTTTGTCTATCTTGTAACTACTAAGAGCTTTAATAAAGAGAGTCGTCTTGACTTCAATGCTGCGAATGAGTCGATGAGTTTCTCGCTCGTTGGTGTTCTCTCACGGTGAACTTGCAGAAGAAGTAGAGATTCTAGTCTCTCCTCGGACATGGTTGACCGAATTGCTGTCAGGGTACTATTCAGCTTCGAAAATAGTCGTTCGGGCTCTGCTGTTGTCACCGGTAACGCTCCAACAGGTGACAGTTCAAATATTGTTCAACATGTTTCTGCGTTTGTGATACCCAAAAAGCGACACTATTTCCAACATATGCAAAACTTATCCCTATAACTACTCAGTTGGGCCTGCTATGCTGCGATGAATCTTTGGTGACTGCCGTTTTGGAAACTTACCGTTCAAACCATAGGCGCCGAATACGTAGGGACGCAAATCCATTTCATTTAAAGGGGGTTGTACGTTCAAATTGTTTCAAAGACAGAAAAAATAGCAGTGAAATTGCATTGTTTATGAGAAAACCTCGAAACGGCCAGATTTTTTAAAAGATTTTGAAACTATAACGCATTTGCACCCCTGCTTTTGTTTCTATTTGGAAGAGTTCAGCGTCCCCCCTGGCAGCTTCTTGATGCCAAAAATTATTTCAGGGAATGCAAAATAATGCAGGTAAATTTTCTCAATTTGCTCATTTTCAAATTTTGTCACGTTTTGCCACCCTGGCTAAACTTCAAGCAACTTCACTAACCAAAGTTGAAAATGTGTAGTGAAATGTTTAGTCGTTTTGCCAGGGCTTTAGAGGTCGGTTTCTTATGCCGGTTTCTTGAACACACGAATAATAATGTCATACACGAGCTCTGATACGTCATAGTTCCTCTACCTCGTCATGCGCGAAAGATGCTGACCACCAACAGGTGGCATAGGTGTCACTTGCATTATAAAACATCCCCTTTCAATATAATTATTTTGTTACTTCGCTTGGATGTTTGTCTCAGTAATGAAGTTTTTTAATTTTCTAGTGTTCTGAGATTGGGTATACCTTCTTATGAAATTTTTTGGTAGAAAAGGGGCGTTGCCCACGTTCTGTGAGACTTTGAAGGGCGTGTCTACGAAAATTTTCCAGGCCCCTTTTCCTTCGTAAATGGCCCTCCCCAAACTCAAACCCTGGATCCGCCCCTGAACACCAAGTAGTTTTTCCTGGTTACTTTCATGTATAGTTGAACTACCAATTTTGATTGAAATTGCATCTGCATGATTGGTGCCTAAAGTTACTAGATGGCATTTGTCTTCATTGAGCTTCATATAGTTGTCATAGAACCATTTGCTAGGCAGAGCTGAGTCAATTCCCAATCTGGAGATCACCCTATTTATATCCATGTCAGAGGTAAATAGTGTGGTGTCATCCGCGTAGTTGCAGATGTCAACTTTCGCAATTTGAAGAAAGAGGTCATTTATAAATAAATTGAAGAACATCGGTCCAAGGACAGAGCCCTGTGGGACGTCCAAAGTTATTCTTTTCCAAGAGCTGAAGGAACCATTGATACTTACTCTTTGTTGTCTGCCATTGAAATAGTTGTAAATAAATGTTAATGCACAGTGACTAAGACCGTATGCTTCCAATTTGGCTATTAACAGATCATGCCTCAAACAATCAAATGCCTTAGATAAACCTAGAAAAATGGCTCCAACTTTCCCTCCACTATCGAGAGATATTTTCCATTTTTCTAGTAGGCGTGATAGAGCATGTTGAGTACTAAAGTCCTTTATGAAAGCACAAAGTAACGGGGACAGATAATTTGTTATGTATGCAGACGATTGCTTGTCGCAGAGTCTCTCAAGTACTTTTGATATTGTGGGTAAAATGCTAATTGGCCTGTAATCATTC
>OLMO02000238.1:1475465-1490475 GCA_900291935.2 Cassiopea xamachana
TCGTGCTGTAGTGTACTCTTCAGACAGACGAATGCAATATTCCCTTACTTAACTATATATGCATAATGTAGTGTTTATTGTACTATAGTGTTATATTTGTAATGAGATAACAGTTAGGTTCAGAACTTGGTGAATCTCTAAATATGGAACGGATGAACTTCAACTATTCAATGAAAAATATTCCCATTCCATCAGGAAATAGCTATATGAAAAGAATTATTGAGAAGACGGAAAGTGTCATCAAACGCATGAGATGGAAAGCCTACTTCTATGAAAATCCAACAATGAACATAGCAGCACATTCGGATTTAAGACAAGGAAGTGTTCACAGTTAGAAGACCTCAACGGTTTTGCAACAGAGCTGCTAAACATGATAAAGAACATTCGGTTCAGGAACATACATGACGATTTCCAGGATGAAGTATGTAAAGATACACGCCATATCAAGAGTTCTCAGAAGGCCTTCATCCCAGCTGACAAAGCAACAAACTACTATAAACTAGACAAGACTATGTATGAAAAACTATTAACAAACAACATAACATCCAACCACAAGAAAGCAAGCGACAATGCCATTCATATCGTAAACAAGGAGGCACAGAATATGGCCAAGGACTTTAATATACAGGACAGAACGGAATGCATGGCTGATAGACAAGCATACATAACTCTAAAAGACCATAAAGAAAACTTCCAAAACAAGCCAATCTGCAGACTAATAAACCCCGCGAAGAGTGAAATTGGCAAGGTAAGCAAATAAATCCTCGACAACATCAATACAAGTATAAGGACGAAAAGCATGCTAAATCAGTGGAAAAACTCAACATCTGTATTAAAATGTTTCACCAGTATACAACATAAGCAGCAACACACATTTATTATCTTCGATAGTGAATACTTTTGCCCATCCATAACTGAAAAACTCCTTAGGAATGCAATCTCCTTCGCCAGTAAACATTGCAAAGTTACAGAAAAAGACATTGATATAATCATGCATGCTCGCAAGTCAATACTATTCAGCATAGGAACAACTTGGATAAAAAAAGACAGCAGTATGTTTGATGTAACAATAGGGAGCTTTGAATGTGCTGAAGTTTGTGATTTGGTAGGGCTCTACATCCTTAACGATCTTTGTGAGAAATATGGGAGAGTGAACATAGGACTATACAGAGACGATGGACTTGCTATTTTTCTTAACATAGCGGGAACTGAAGCGGACAGGGTCAGAAAAGACATAACGAGCACATTCAAGAAACACGGCCTCAACATCACAATCCAAACTAACATTAAATTCGTCAACTACTTAAATGTGACAATTAATCTTAACAACGGAACTCACTACCTGTACAGAAAACCCAATGACCAGCCGCTGTATAGCACTACAAAATGTAATCACCAACCCAGCATCTGAAAGCACCTCCCGAAAGCGAGCAATCGTAGAATATCTGAAATATCTTGTAACAAAAGAAAATTTGACAAAGCCATACCAGTCTACGAGGACGCATTAATATTAAGCGGATATACAACCACACTGACCTACAACAAGCACAAGCCATTCACACGATGTAGAAGCAATAAACAACGAAACATCATTTGGTATAACCGTCCATTCAGCAGAAACGTAGAAACCAATATTGGCCAAATTCTTCTCAGATTAATTCAAAATCACTTCCCAAAGAGCCACAAATTCCATCATATATTCAACAACAACAACTTCAAAATAGGTTAAAGCTGTATGGAGAATAAGGAAGCTATCATAAGCAAGCACAACAAAAATATCATCAGTTCTAACACCTCTAAGCCCCAAGAACAGACATGCACCTGCCGCAAGAAAGACCAATGCCCTATGGACAACAATTGTCTAACTGTCAATTGTCTAACTGTACAAGGTACATATCACCACCAAGGAAGATACTACCGGGAAATGTTACATTGGATTGACCGAGGGGACATTCAAACAACTGTTTACACAACACAAATTATCATTTTCCAACAGAAAATACGCTAACAGTACAGAGCTCTCCAACTACATGTAGAATCTTAAAGACAATAACAAAGAATACACTATACAACGGTCTATTATCTCCAAAGTCAGACCATACAGCAATATTTCTAGAAGCTGTGACCTGTGCCTAACAGAGAAGCTGATTCTAATACACTATTGAAAAAAAGTCAGAATTTGTCTCTAAATGCGGACATGAAAATAAGTTTCAATTGAAGAACAATAGTGCCGAACCTAACTCCTCCCTCATTACAAATATAAAAACTTAGTATAATAAATACTACATTTATGCATATATAGTTAAGTAAGGGAATATTGCATTAGTCTGTCTGAAGAGTACACTACAGCACGAAACTCTGAGTAATAGATACATGCATTGTTGCTAAGTTGTACTTCTACTATATATATAAATATATATACATATATGTATATGTACATATATCTATATACATAATGTATGTATATATATATATATATATAAAAATATATATATATATATATATACATAAATATATATATATATATATATATATATATATATATATATATATATATATAATGTATGTATATTTATATATCTATATATATGTATTTATATTTATATGCAGAATGTATATATTGATATTTATATGTATATCACATATACACCTATGCTAAATGTATATATAAATGTACAATATATATAAAATACTGCATAATTTTATTGAAAGATGACATATATTTAATTATTTTATCTAATTCTCTTACTATCAATGCCATATATTCAAAAACTCTGTGTTAAATTATTTCATACTTTTCACAGATTGTATACAACAACCAAAAGTTTGATAATGTTTCCCAACTTATGGCAAGCTACAAAGCTGGCACATTGAGTATGGTACATCTACCAGTACCAAATGACACCGAACGCCTTAGGTCATCCATAAGACGTAGAGGTGCTGAACAGCCTACACATCCAATGCGTGGCCCCACACTTGTTGAACCAAACGGCAAGCGTTTCTCTGTTATCAATAACAAGGTTTCCTACATGAACTGGCAATTTGAATTTGGTATACGATCAACAGCAGGCTTAGCTATTTATGATGTGAGATTTAAAAACAAAAGGATTGCTTATGAAATAAGTCTTCAAGAAGGAATGGCCTACTATTCTGGTTACGATCCAGAAACTTCAAACACTCATTATCTCGATTCAACATGGGGCATGGGAACAAGTAACACGTACCTCGTTAAGGACATAGATTGTCCGTTAACATCGGTCTTCCTTGACAGTATCTTCTTTACTGGTACAGACTTACCAGTGAAAAATCCACAATCTGTTTGCATATATGAAACTAATACTGGAATGCCACTATGGAGGCATTACGATACAAAATTGAACAAGAAATCTACTGGTGTAGATGGTATGCGCTTTCAAGGTGGACTGGCAGGACATGCTTTGGTTATTAGAGTTGTTTCAACACCTTTCAACTATGACTACATGATTGATTATGTCTTCCATCAGAGTGGAACTATTGAAGTGAGAACAACAGCATCTGGTTATATAAATTCTGCTTTTGCTACAGAAAAGGAGAAGAAGTATGGTTTTGTGAACTTCTTCAATCAAGTGGGATCGGTTCATGACCATTTCATATTGTTCAAAGTTGATCTGGATGTTGCAGGTGTAAAGAACAGTTACCAAACAGTGGATGTTGTACCACGTAACGTAAGTTATGAGTGGGAAGCTAACACGTACAGAATTAAGAAACAAGTTGATGTAAGCAAGAAGAAGAGAGAGAAAGATGCTGTAGTGAGATATGATTTTGACAAACCAAAGTATTATGTGTTTGTCAACGAAGAAGAAAAGAACGCATATGGGAATCCTAAAGGTTACAGAATTGACATACAGAATAAGGTAAAGCAACTGTACCCTGATGGTTACTACATGAATAATGTTTGTTCGTGGAGCAAGTACCAATTGTCCGTTACAAAACGAAGTGATTTGGAGCCATTTGGATCTTCAATCTATAACCAATTTACCTTCTCAGATCCAGCTTTCAACTTTGATAGTATGATAAATGATAACGAGGCGATTGAGAAAGAGGATCTTGTTGGATGGGTAAGCATTGGTGGTTTACACATTCCAGATACAGAAGACATTCCATTAACAACAACCGTCGGTAGTTCATATGGATTTTTGATAAAGCCATTTGGTTATTTTGATGAAGATCCGAGTCAGGATTCATCTACGTCAGTCTTTATAGAGAAGTCGAAAGACGGTGAAATCAAAGTGAATACATATGGAACACCAGAGACTTCTTCTTGTCCTGTACTGAAACGAAAGATCTGGGGTGGAATTTAGGTGTTGGACTATTTTATTTGAAAAGTTAGACCCACGACTTTTCTTTTTTTGCTTCTTCTGCAGAGGACTATTTCTGTAACTGCAGCAATAATATTTTCGCATGTATCTTGTCTTGTATTAATCGAAAGAGTTTTATTGATTCATTCAGCTAGCGTTCAAAATCAATACCATTGCAAATAGAAAATAAATAGGCTGTTAACTCTTGATTGTATTAATTGTATTAATTCGTTATTTCATTCTTTCTTGCTTGTTCCTTAAAAACTCTCAATTGACTCTGGTCTCGGGCTCAAAGTAAGCTACCTGCGAATATCGTCAACATCACAACGAAATACCTTAGCAATACACTCGCCACTAGAAAGAACCTAATAAGTGTGCTCCTTTCCTGGGGCATGAGAGCAAACATTTGAACAGGAGAGAATAAAAGCTTACTAAGAAGTGACGAAAGCTGTTACAGTAATGACTTTAGTGTAGGATTCAATAGTTTTTTAGTTGTTCATAGCTTTCATGGTTTATACAGATAGAGACTATAAATTATAGGTTCTATCTCTCTTTTAAGTAGCATCTTTGAAAGTTTGAAAGTGGCCTATGGTAGATAAATATTGTGATCAATTCTTAGCTGTTCTTACCAGTAGGCTAACATTATTATCTTTGGTTCATTCTTTGAGTCTATCTAACCAAAGTCTGCGATAGAAGGAAGCCATGCACAGTATGCTATCAAATAACTTCCAGTTGTGAACTTTCATGTATTCTTTAGATGAATCAAGAAGCGTTTAACCCATGGATGGTGCTACCGGGGGGGGGGACTGTAAAACCCCACAAATTTACTGATCCCCGTCGACATCTAAGCTTCGATGCACTGTCGGCACTTTCTCAATATCATGATCCTTTTTATTCAGTTCTTTAACTAGTACAATAGGCACTGTCCGTTCAAATTCTTTGACTTTGCTCATTGTCAGCACTCTGGCAGCACTACCCCTAGAACGTTTTTTCTGGGGCCACCTATGATTTAACCCCCCCCCCCAGCACACAAGGTAGCTTTCGCCACCTATGATTTAACCCTCCTCCTATTTCTTGCAGGTAATGAGAATTGCAGTTTGTTGCTTGAAGTAATAGCAATGTTGAATGTAGTTTTGGAAAGAATTTCGTTTAATACATAAGTTTAGCTGGATATTCCATTTGTTATGAAAGAGCTCGTTTTTGAATTGATCAGTTGGTTTCTCAAAATGAAATGCCAGATTGAATTGTATAAGATACAGGTTCATTAGAATAAGAAGAAAGAGCATTTCAAGAAGAACCTTATAGCTTTATATGAGCTTAAAGTTCCCCATACATGCTTTCCGAGCTGATGCATAACAAAGTCAATCCAATGCCAAGAAACTAAAGGGTTAGAAGTTGATAGCTGTGTAGCAACTGGTCAAAGTTCTGCACTACAAAAGTGTAGAATTTAAAGGCTCGACTCGCCTAGCTTCCAACAGCTATTGCAACTTGTAAGCCTTCGGAATTACCGTCACGATTTCCAGCTTGTGTTTAAAATACAAATTAACTTACTAACTAACCAGCTATCGAGCTTCCCTTTCCTCACCATTCCACAAATTATTTCCTCAATAAAGAAAAGCCACATTTGAACACGTAACCACTTTGAAACACAAATCAGCGCAAGTTACGTTTTATTTACGTTTAGCAAATTTGAATACTCAGACTGCGTGGTATCAGCTGTCAGCTTCATAAACTACGAGAAAGGAATTCAATTTTATTGTTTTGCATCGATTATTTTGTTCAGCCGCATTTATAATGTTTGATCAGCCTATTTTTTGTTCAATGAACAGTGAACACGTTTTTTAGTGTTTATATGATGTGATCGGCAACACCTCTCCCTGATGCTCACAAGTAGTTTGTAGCAATTGCAAGTAAGACTTAGCATTGATGGTTACTTGGCTCCAGCATTAGTAGCAATCATAAGGAGTGTGCTAGTCATTGCTCAATACTGATTGTCAATTTTATCTTAGTTTATGAAGCACTCTAGAGTATTGCTCAAAATGCACTTGATCGTTGGAGTAGCCATTTTAAATCTAGTTGTATCCATACACGCACATTCAGATCATAAGGGTCCACATGGCTCGCTTTCGGATAGCGAGCACTATGAGGAAGGGAAAGACCATAACCTTGACTACGATCACGAAGCGTTTCTTGGCAGGGGCCACGGACACGATTTTGACAAACTTTCTGACGATGAGTCCAAGCGACGACTGCGGGTGATTTTCGGAAAGATTGATAAGAATAGGGATGGTAGCGTAGAAGAAAGTGAACTCTACGAATGGATTGAAAGACAAAGGACGATGTACATGTGGGACATGCTTGATGACGTCATAAAAGATGATGACAAGAATAAAGATGGAAAATTAAGCTGGCAAGAGTACAAATCATCTCATTACGGTGACTGGGACCATGAAGCATCAATGGATAACGTAAGTAATTGTTGATTTTTCTCCTTTCTTTTTCCTAAGGATGCTGTTTAAAGACGTAAAGAGGAGTGAATTTGTCCTCAAAAGCCCATATTTTGCTCGACCTTAATGTTTTTCCCGTTTTGAATTAAAGAACGTACTTAAACGTACTCACAAACCAAGGAAAGCAAGCCCGCATGATTTTGCTGGGAATTTCCTTAACCTCTCCCTAGCCCAAAGGATAGTTTGGAGAGCCAAGACCCATGAATTCTCATTAAAGCTAAAGCATTCCAAGCAAACGTTTGGGAGAAATATAGTCTGCTATAAATGTTAAGCAAGATACGCTAGAACCTACTTGCTCACCATAATAGCATTAAGTAGTATTGTATCCACTTTTGATATGAAATCTTTGAAGGTACAATTCTACCATATTCACTTCATAGTAGTCGTTCGTTGCTAGTTGGCAACTTTCCTCTTAATATGTGCTCAAAGGGGGCTCATAAACAAATCAAGGACAGAATCAGAGGAATGCCCATTGCCCTAGGGCAGCCTACAAAGAGAGTAGCGAATATGGCCTTGCTTTAAATAGGGAAAAGGCCCTGAATTAAGGACTATTTAAGCGCTTTGCGGGTACTTTAATTCGTCTACTAGTTCTAAAAGCTGCTTTCGGCTGGAACAAACATCCGCTAATTTGTCTTAAGCCTTCCTGTTGCATTTATGAAATAGAATCAAATCAATTGCTTTGCATCGATTCAATGCCAAATTTTGGTTGTTTTAGGAGCTAAAGAGGAGACTAAAGAGAGATGAAAACAAATTCAGGTTGGCTGATGAAAACAAAGACGGTTTTCTTGAAAGACATGAGTATGTATACTTCCGTCATCCAGAGGAGAGCATCTACAAAGAACTCCAGGATGTTGCAGCTAATGAAGTCCTTGATGACATCGATCAAGACGGGGACAGGTATAGCTTGGTCATAATTATAATAATGGTGATCATAATTGTGGTCTAATACTCATAATGATTGATGACTATGATAATTATTCTGATGATGATGATGATGATGATGATGATGATGATGATGATGATGATGATGATGATGATGATGATGATGATGATGATGATGATGATGATGATGATGATGATGATGATGATGGCTATGATGATGATGATTATGATGATGGATGATTATGATGATGATTATGATGAATATTCTGAGTCCTAGGCCCCTTCGGAGGGCGAAAAGGGAGGAAGAAGAAGATGATGATGTTGGTGATGATGATTATGATAATCATTCTGATGATGCTGATGACGATCACGTTGATGTTGATGATGATGATGGTGGTGATGATGATGATGATGATGAAAGATGATGATGATTACTGTGTAATTTAGATGATATTCATGCAAGCTACAATGATACAAATGTGTTTTTAATGCAATAAGGTTTCGTAAAAGAAGACAAGTTATTATGATGATGAAAATATCTACTGGTATGATGTTAGAAATTGAGTAAAGTAAGATGACAAAAGGCATTTTCACATTTTGAATTCTACAGTACTTATACTATAGTCAATTTAAAGAATGTTAATGAAAACAACTTTCTGAGTTTTTTGTCAAAATTTTCAAGAATGGGTGTCTCCAATCGTTCTGAAAGATACCAAGATGAAAACCATGAAGTTCAGAGTTAAAATACATATCCCATCAGCTAATCATTCTCACTATAAATCTAGCTGCTTACCTTAGGTAGCTGGCTCTTTTGGCATGTTTTTCTGATGAAGCTCATCTTTTCTTTGCCCTGCTCCTAAATACTCTTATTCGTAATAGGAGAATAAACATGAAGGAATTCTTAGGCCAGTACAATGACCAAACAGACGCGCCTGAATGGATCATAGAAGATAGAAAACATTTTATTGAAACTCTCGATCACAACAAAGATGGGATTTTAGACTACGTGGAAGTCAAAGCATGGGTACTACCTAAACGAGAGGAGTCACGTAGCGAAGCAAAACATCTCATAGATGGTGCAGATGATGATGGTGATAAAAAATTGTCCGCAGATGAGATGGTTCTACATTTTAATTTGTTTGTTGGAAGCATGGCCACCAACCATGGAAAAACTCTTAATCAACATGACGAATTTTAGTTTATCCCTCATTAGCTGCTGTTATAATGACTACCTAAGCTGCTATAACTAGGAAAAAGCAATAGAAATACGGATATTTACAAGTAAGAAATGTTTTATGTAGCTAGCTGATAGTATGTAATGCATATTTTTAGCACCTAATGACATTTGGCTGGGAAAAACAGCTGCGTAGGCCATGGACATTTCCGTAAATGATTAGCATTTTTAGCTGCTATTTATTTCTAAGCCAAAGCTGCACTCAGTTCTTCAGCACTTTATTGTATCTACCTTGAACTAGTGGGGTGACCACGGTGTGGTATGGGAGCGACACCCCATTTTTTGCCAAGATGGTGCTTGGGATTTCTTTAAAATCGACGAGAAAATAGGTGGGGGGGGAGGGTAGCAAGTTGTTGAGGATGATTGATCAACATCAATTTTAGCATACTCTGTGAGTCTTTAAAGTACAAAAGTTGATAAAAATGAACCATATGTTTGAGATTTTATGTCAAAAATGCTATCAGAAATCCATCCAATCTTTAATCTTCTCGAAAGGTATTTGGATTATAATATTGCGAGCGCTATAGTGAACACTTGCATATGTCGAATGAGGATTTTTTAACTCAGGCTCAATTTTAGTCAAATTCGTTTTTGGAATATTTGACGGGGTAGAAATGTTGTTTCATAGGAATTGTTACAGGTTTGTTTACCGAAAATTCACCTGCACAACACCCTTGCAATACTTCATAACCTACTCTTTTAATTGCAGAAAAACTGTCTTAAATCATTAAGGCATTAATACCACATATGAAGTTGGCAGATGCATTTCAATGGAAAGTAGAGGGCTTGGCCACAAATTTTCATTTATGCCCCCACTTTTATAGTCCTGGGCACGCCGCTGCCTCGAACTTTTACTCAAAGAATCGTTTGAGTTTATTGGTCTCAGTAGCTGAGTCGTGCATTGTCTGGCCGTTATTTTGTTGAAGAGCTTCGTTTGTTTACTAGAACATAATGCTTTCCATTTGATGTGGTCTCTTTCTCAATTTCAGTTGCGACAGCCCTAAGATTTTCTTGGTTTAGAGAGGTACCGAATGCTTAGCAAAAAGGGAAACCATAATACCCACCAAATTATCTTTTGCTATATTCTAATTTCTCTGTGATTAAAGGTCTTTTGATTTATGATTTTTAGAGATGGTTAATTATATGAACTTTATAATAACTATGAATGTGTAACACTCCATGCTTTACATATATCACGACATATTACTTTCTTTCTTCCAATATGAGAAATTTCTTTTATTTCAATTTTCCTGTTGTCTTCTAAAAGCATATCAAATGTAGACTTTGTTAAAGCCCTTTAAAAAAAGGATTAGCTTATAATCCTTTTCGAAAATTTTTAGACGTGGGCGGGTCCTTTTTTTAATCTCTGTATAGGGATTGCACTCTGGTATACTTTGGGTGATTTTACAATTCCTCAACATATTAGTTTAACGCCATATTTTGGCTGTAAATACTGTAATGCGGACGTTACGTGCTGTCGTAGAGGGTAGAAAACGCGTGCAATGTTCACACTTTGACTTACTTGCTGATTTACAGCTGAGAAAAATGAGTGCAACTATTGGATTGACACAAAAACAACGTCTAATTGCAAATGAGACGTCTAATTATAATTGCAATTAATAATTCCCTATTATGCAATATTTAACAAAATAAACATGGAAAAAAGAACTTAGAAAATAAGAAAAATTGACACGGGAAGAAAAAATGACGCGCGAGAATGATAAACTAATGATAAACTAATGTTTTTTTCAAGGTTTGCTGATTTGTCTTTTTAGCCAGTGCAAATCTTTACACACTAAATGTTTATGCATATCATCTTTTGGTGAAGGACAATACTTTGCTTTTCTTCCTATTCTGATGTGAAGATCTACCAAATGTAAGTGAGAACTTTTCTAACATCGTAGAAGGCTGTCTCAAAATAGGGAGTGGGCTACAGGGGCGGACTGGCTAAATTTTTCTGCCCGGGCACAGATTGATGAAACCGGCCCATGAAATCTAAATAGTATAAATATGTAAGCAGAGGTATCGAACAAGGTTACAATTTTCTGATAAATCCACAGCTTTGCTGTTAGTTCTTTCATACAAAAGTTGTGAAGGTCTCCATACTCAGAATTTGACATTTCCTCCACTTCATGCAGTCGACCGGCCAGTCCTCCCCTGGGGGCTGGTTGAACTCTGACCGCTCTTTGGTGTTCCTTCCGGCACAAGGCAGACAGTAGCATCCGGGTACTTCAAATACAAAACAGGAGTAACAATAGACAAAATGGCGTTCAAGACGAAGTGGTGGGAAAGGTGGTTAGCGAGAGCTTTTCATGTACTTCTTACTACGATGGTTATTACTGCTCTTTTTATTAAAGACACTGGTAAGAATCAAACTAAATTTGTTGCAGTCTAGTCTTGCACATAAAGCAGAAATACTGTTTTCGTTCAATGGCTTTGTAAATAATGGAGGCCCTTTATAGTAGAGGCCCACATCGTTTATGGCGTATTGTATTATGTCGAATAATTAGAGCAGAAAACGAAGGTGGACTATACACTGGAAACCTCACGCTATAAAATAGCCTCACTAGTTTTCTTTTCCAGTTTTATTTTGTAAAGCAAGTGAAGCTCTCAATTCTTCCTGTTTTCCTTCAATGTAATTAGTCGAAACGCAGTCCGATGCGATTTTCTAACGGTGAGCATATTATACCAAGTCTTAACCCGTAACATAGAAAAATACTTAGTAGATGTCAGTTTTGAAGTAAATTTTGAATAGCTCTACATAAGACATTCACATCTGGTTTTGTTTCAGAATTGAGAAGATCGATTGAACATGAACGGCCGTTATTTGCTGTCTGTTTTCTCGCACTGCTTTGTGCTGCCATGATAAGTTATTTCCTTGCAAGTTTAATAGATCCTGGCTACGTTCAAGTAAAGTCAGCTAATCTGGATGTTGAAAGTGGACTTGACTGCCAAGACACTGTAAGACTTAAGCTATTGAATCCTTCTTACATGACATAACGCTTTCGTAAAATAGTGAACTAAAATTTATCTCTTCAGCTTTGAAGAGCATATTAGTGTTCATTTGCACTGTCATTTATGTTTCTATTTTATAGTGAAAGACTATTTATTTCTATTTGTCTATGAGAGACTATACAGAACCCACAAACATAGGTACTTCACACAAAGTGGAATTAAAAGGCTTAGTTATTTACAGTAAAAAACTTATTATGATCACAATAACTATGTTTGCAAGGATTTGTAATATTGGGAGCTATTTTTGAAAAGAGAGTAGACTCATTCACCTCACCAGTGATATGCCAACTGTGCTACCAAAGTGAAGGAAGTTCCTTAAAGGATATGTATCTTTGTGAAGTCATAGTGTTTGTCCAAGCAACTTCCATCTATTTTCTAAACTTGTCAATGGCAACATTTTGTTGTGTATAATACTGTTTGAAAGGGAAGTAAGCCATTCATCTCTCTATAATATGCCTTCATATATGAAGCAGGGAATCAAGTTAAGACATAGTGTTTCTTGAAAAGTATTTTTCCTAGTATATACTAATTTCATATATTGATAGTGAACATCAAGAAGAAAGTAGAAAATGTTCATGCTATTTGCCATATAGCTGTAAAGAAAATCTTTTAAGAACAATTGAATTATATGACTTCATGTAGTATTAAACATGGGAACAACAATTGGAATATTGCATTTACTTAAAACATATATAGTCATTGGATGCTACATTTACTTTTTTCAGAAACTCAATAATGGTTAGTGCTGTTGAATGGGACAATTCTTAAGATATAGTGTAGTTAAATATATATATATATATATATATATATATATATATATATATATATATATATATATATATATATATATATATATATATATATATATATATATATATATATATATATATATATATATATATATATATATATATATATGAAAGAATTTGAGAAATAAAACAACTGATTTAATTTTGTAAGACTTGTGTTTCAACTGATTCCTCAATCATCCTCACTTACAAAGTGGTCATATTCCATGTGTGTATAGCTATATAGAAACAATTAATTAGTCTTTATGGGGTCTTACAACAATATATATTCCATTGAAATGATATGAAACAAAGTCATGTAGTCATCATCATCTTCATCATCATCATCATTATCATCATCATTTAGCACCCCTAATTTCCCATTTACAGTGGGGTTGGACGGGCGATCACTGCCTTCCACAACTGGTGATCTTGTGCCATGATTTTCTCTATTCTCAAGGTGTTCATATCCTCTATCAAACATGCTCTCCACTTTTTCTTAGGCCTTCCTACTGGCCATCTGCCACCAATCTTTACTTCCTCCACTTCCTTCAACAAACTGCCGTCTGCCCTTTTTATATATCCCGACCATCTTAGCCTTCTTTGCCTCAGTTTTACAGTGAGATCCTCCATTCCACACATATCCCTCACCTGTTCATTTACATGTTCACCTGTACAATAATAAATTAAATCAGTTTCACTTTATGGTGTATAGCAAAAACATTACATTTCTCAATACAATACAATATTCTAAAAGGTGAACATTATAATGTTCACCTTGTAGAATACTGTATTGTATCATTTAGTGGCAAAACAATCCCATGGGATTTTAGCACCAAGTAGTATTGAGTTCAGATTTCATGTTTTAAATTTTCTGCATGCAATTTATGGTTACTAACCAATTACAAATATTTAGCAGAATTATATCAACTTATGTGATTAAGTAGAGCAGGAGCATTAGGATAGAACATTAGTTCAATTTAAATTAAAATTTATTTGTGGTTTAGAAAGTTGTGTTCAGCATGCGCTTGATATTTGTACCTGTTGTATACTCAGCTGTTTATGCTCATTCTCATATTTAGAGCTTTAGTGTCATGGATCCAGAGAATGTAACTGTTCATGATGAAAAGGATTATGAGAGTGAAGCAAGTAAAATGATGCTCCCAGAGAGTAATGCTTTGAAGCTAAGGAGATGCGGATATTGTGATATTCTGCAGCCTCTTCGCTCAAAACATTGTGAAGAGTGTGGATATTGTATTAGAAAATATGATCACCATTGCCCTTGGCTGGCAACTTGTATTGGTGAAAGAAACCATCGTTTTTTCTGGGCATTTCTTGCATTGGAAACTGCTGTGACTTGGTGGGCAATCCAAATTGTTTGGTAAGATTTTGTTTTCAAGTTTTGAATTTGGAGGCTTAACAGTTTGCAGTTGTAAAAATACTGAGAAGTGTATTACAGGCAATCATTGCTTGGATTGATGTAATTTTTCATGTAATATGTTCTACCATATGGCATATCTAGCTAATTTTTGGTTTCAGACAATTAAATAGAGCATTCACCACATTTTTCCTGCTTCCACTTTTTCTATCTGACTTCTAAGTATTACAATTACCATTTGCTTTAACATTTGTGCTCAGACTGTTACTATATTTGTGTGTGGAATTTATTTCACTCCAAAATTTTTCATACTTTGACCACTTTCTTAACATTTTTAAAAATAGTTTTTTGACATTAATTCCTAATGTTAATATCAAGTATTATTGCCAGAGGAAATGTTGAAGGAAAAGAAAGCAGTCATATTGAGACATCAGTTGGAAACCACAGCTTCAATATAAATTTGATAATGATAACCACGATGAGGAATATTATGAAGTTAGTTCAAGGACAAATAGACTTGTTAACATTTTCTTCTGATTTCCTTTATTGACAGTTTTGGTGTTAACTGTGTTTATTTTCATAGATATCTCCTTATTTAAACACTTCCCCCTGTTTCCCTGTCTTTGTATTTGCCATGTTTACCATCTTAATAATGGTGGTGTGACAATAATTAGTCTTATAATGGTACTATCACAATAACTGAGTCTTGGTAGTGTCGAAAATAAGCTGGAATTGTTTATAAAGGAAATCAGAAGAAAATGCGGAGTATATTTGTCCTCAAGCTAACTTCATAATGCACCTTGTCATAGTTAGCATTCTTAGAAGCAGTCAGAGTTTGCAAAATTAATATTATGTCAATGTGTATTTTT
>OLMO02000238.1:1528664-1577980 GCA_900291935.2 Cassiopea xamachana
AGAGTCGCAAAAGGCTTCAATGACGTCACCGTTTGTGAAGCCTCAGCAGCCAGCAAATCTGTCGCAAGCTGGGGCCACTGCAGCCGCACAAAGGCAGCAAATGCCTCTCCCCAAATCCAATTCACTGCCAACTGGATTAAGTTCAGAGATATCTTCCAACGTAAATGTGACTGCTGCTAGTGGAAACATCGTTAAAATTGTCCCTCCGAGCAAAGTGCCCGAGGAAAAGAAAATGACTGAAGGTGAGATATTTCTTCTTTTTGTTTCTCGGTGTTTTTAATTTTAGAAAACTGAGAGAAACAACGCGATAAATAAAGTACGTGAGAAGAAAAAAGTGACGTACAAAACAAGAAATGTCATTATCTATAATTGATTTGTTACAAAAGATGACTAAGCAGTTGCCTTAGTTGCCATGTTATACGTATTTTGATGTTTGGTACATTCCACGTAAGTTGCTTCTGAAATTTACGAGGTAATACGACTGTGCTTCTTTTTCCAAACAGCACAGTTAAATGTTCAGGCGGGGAGAGTCCCCCCTGAGAGTAGATTACTTCAGACTTTTGGCACCTCTAAACCAGTTCTAGAGACAGCACAGCAGAGCTTTGCCGTTGTGCAGGAGCCTCCTGAACAGCAACCTGTGCTTCAGCAAAAGGAAGACGCCACCAGACAGCCTTCAGTGAAAAAGCTTTCTAAGGTATTTTATTATCGTATGACAGCATGCTATATTTAACGCTGTAGAATTTCGTTAGACTTTATTGAAAGTGAATTACATACAGTGGAGTTTTATGCGTTGTGAAGAGTATTTTAATCCATTTGTTGTATATACAGTCACCAATCCTTAAGGTTATTCTCTGGTGCGCTTTGAAAGCTACTAGTGAGAAAGCATAAGAATTATTTGTTTTAGTATTTATGTGACCCATTTACTATGTCATCTGATGATGATGATGATGATAATGATGCCATCTACTGCTGGTGTCATGTCATGTTGATGATCATGCTGATGAGTATGTCATCTAATGATGATGATGTCATATGTTGATGATGTCATTCGATGACAAAGTGATCTGAGGATGATGCCAATATTGGTGCTGTTCCAGACTTTATTTCCACTTGCTTTATCATTTTAGGTTGAAAGTATGTCGAAAGATCTTGACTCAGAAATTGCGAAAAGTATCCAAAAAGAGGTAATATCTAAGATTAACTGTTGCTTCGAAGGCCTTCTCTCATTAACTGTAACATTACTTAAGTAAGAAATCCTCCTTTTTTGTCCATGAAAGTGTTCATGCGATCATATATTGACGTAAAAGTGTTTTTAAATTAATGTTGGTTGGTTGGTAGCCAGCTGGACAGCAATGGAAATCAGTTTCATCGTCATCCTTTCTCCTGTCACTTCTTCATAGATAAGCTCCTTCGCAAAAGAGCTCTTGACTTTTAAGAGTGAAGTGGCCGAGTTTCAAAATGCCGTCAGTAGTATTGGTGGGGAGGAGGAGCAGACGGCTTTGCAAGTAAAGTCAAACCAATACAGAAGGAGAATACAAGAGTTTCAAGCTTGCCAAAAGGTATTCAACGTAATCTTTTCGCGGTCGAATTGATTAGGCCAACTTTTTTTTGTAGTAAACATCTTTTCAATTCGAAATTAAATATTCTCCTGAGCATTGCCTAATGACACTTCTGTATAATATTTGGCACACCTTGACAAAATCGTATTGTCTGCATTGAGATAGCTTAGATGCTCTAGAGAGTTGGATTGCAAGAGAAACTGTTGTTTTGTTGTTCCATTGAAAAACGTCTGGTTTTTCTGCTAATGCAATAAAAGTATTAAGACTGGGGCAGACGGGTGGCTTATGTTGGTAGATGTTTTTATGAGCCTTTTGACTGAAAATAGCATTCCTTTCTGAAAATAACATTTGAACTTCTTTTTGTACAGAAATGTCATTAGCCATTATGTAGACAATTTATTCCCATTTTTAGGAACATCGTAGTGAATGCGCACAGTTAAAAAGGAAGATGATGAGGTCTTTTGATAATTTCCAGCACGCACGGTATTCCACTGTTGCAAATTTTATCATTTGGAACTCAAGATCCTTTTTGCTTGCTTCAAATTACCTTTCCTGCTTTCCAGATTTGTGTATATCCTCCATGCCCAATGTGTAGTTGCATTCTTCCTTGATCCATCTTTTCCTTACGATGTGTGTACACTTCTCTTTCTCCTTAATGAATAGTGAGTGAAGTCACAGTCTATCGATTTCTTTCGTTCTGCCTCAACACTTTTGTAAATTCTAGGAATTCACTTATGCATTCTATAATATGAGGAATATATTTGCTCTCAGCGAAGTTCAATTTTCTGAAGATTTATGTGTTGTTATAGGACGCAAGGATAAGAATTAAAATTAGTCATGTTAAAAAAATTATATTTACTGTAGTGAACAAACTGTGTAAGACTTCATTGCTGGCATACTAGGCCCATGGCTTAGCACGTTCTTGTATTTTGGTTGAGTTCAAATCGAAGCTATGTTATATCTTGTTCAAGATTTTAACAGAGATTTTCAATTTTCATTCTTGTGCCAAGACAATATGGGCTTGTCCTTTTCGGAGGCATGAGGGAATTAGGACTTTCTGTAATAGCATGAGGGACTTAGGACATCCTGTAGTAGTAATTGCCAAGTGGATGATCGATGGAGGTGACTGGTATGAAAAATAATTCTATTGTCGTTTACATGTTTCTTTTCAGGATCCAACATGCTGGTGCACACGATCCACTGTTTAGAAATCTCCTTAAAGTATGGCGCTTTTTGCTATTTAAAGTTTTCATGTTTTATGAAGTTTATAGAGATTCATTGGGTGATTATTGGCATTCAAGTATCAATAATTTTACTGTTTATACAAAGGAGATATATACGCCACGTGCAGCTAGAATGAAGAAGGGTAAAGAATTGAAAAATGTAGACAACTCTTTAGAAAATAGAAACAGGAAAGATAGTTTTATTCGAGAGCTCTAGATTTGTTTTTCATGTTTAGGTGAGATCGTTGGATCCAGTGGCATCACGTCAGCAAAAAGAACTTAGAAGTCAAATCAATTACATGTCTGCTCTGATAAGGTATTGAATTGAATTAAGGAATGAAGTTGTTGAATTTATTAG
The DNA here is from genome assembly GCA_900291935.2 of Cassiopea xamachana. Taxonomy (NCBI): domain Eukaryota; kingdom Metazoa; phylum Cnidaria; class Scyphozoa; order Rhizostomeae; family Cassiopeidae; genus Cassiopea; species Cassiopea xamachana. The sequence continues at coordinate 1,531,805 of OLMO02000238.1, forward strand.
GATCCACGACTCGTAGTACCACATTTTGAGCTGCAACGCACTGTGCTGCTCATTTACATACTTTGCAGGACTCTAAAATTAATACAAATCGAGAAAGAGAGAGAGAGAGAGAGAGATCCAGCTTGTAATTGACCTTGTATACTCAATTCAAGCTTTGAGTTATTGCATGAAGAACCTGAAAACGTTTATTTTCACTACCTAGTCCTCGAATGTCCATTTTATGAGGACAATTTAATTTTCATAGGCTGGTTCTCATTCATGTGATAATTTTCTGCCATAGGCTCCTTCACAGTATTTTCTGGGATGCTGCAAAGCTTCATCTAATGATTTTCACATTTTGTAACAGCATGTCAGCTATGAGTTATATCATATATTCCGCTTTAAACGCTCGATTATTTTGCATTGTCACAAAGATTTTCTAATAACTTTTATAATATCTAGTGAATCATATTGTTTTTGCAAAGTTCTCAGTTTTTTCTCATAATTTACAGTGACGTTAACGAGTCATTGGAAATTGCATTGGACCGGGCCAGGGGAAGTGCATCAAGAAAGTACGTCGATTAATCCAATCGATATTAATTTCATTTCGTCATTAGAAAGACATTTTTTAAAGTCTAGACATTTTGTGAACATTGATCGTAATTTCTAAGTCATTTTAAATTGCACTATTTTGCGATCTTCCTCCTCAATCTATATTATATTTTAAAGACAGTATTTGCATTTTTGGTATCCTATCAGCCCAAATAAATTAAGATTTTTTCATTTGTTTTTCTTCACAGAATTAAATCAAATAATATTCATAATATCTACGTAACTATGGAATCAATCGATAAAATTGTTGATAATCTGGTAGGTATTAAGCTGAATGCAGCATACTACTAATTGCCGTGTATGTTTTTTGAAATTGATGTTTATAATAGTTTTGTGCAGAGATTTCAGAGTTTTTGAAAGCTATTGTGTTTCTAATTGATCAAGTGTTTGTTGTACTATCATTCTTACGACGTAAAACGTGCAGTTTTGTCAGTTGTCCCAAGTATTTGGTCTAAAATGGTATTGAAGTTTGTATTTGCTGCATACATTTGGTGCATAAGCTCCATCGGCCTGTATCCAGATTGGACAGTTCTACCTGCTAGTCAGTCTCTCTGACTGTCTGTCTGTTTTCTATTAGTCTCTCTGACTGTCTGTCAATCAGTTGGCCTATCTTCTATAGAAAGATTCTCATTGGTCAATTGAAATGTCGAAATCTACTGATGTTTATTCCTCTTTTAGACAAGCAAGGTTGAGTCAATTTCTTTGAAAGCAGAAGATGAGGACCTTCTTCCACATCATTTTACCTTTAGAAAGAGTTTCCTTCGGTACTCTTTGACAAATTTGCTTAATTATATCTATTCTTGTTTGATACCCTTGTCTTGTTTAATTACAAATATTACACGTCGTTTATTTCTAAGAAAACCGTTATTTTGCCTGAGCCTCAATTTTTTTTAACTTTTCCCGAAATTGAGCCTAAGATTTTCTTAAATTTTTCTTTAAGTTTTACTGAAATAAACTGGCTAAAATGGGTTAGATATTCGTTATAAATATTGTATACTTGAATTTGAATTCCATCTTTAACATTTTGAATGCAATAACGAAGAAATAGTGATTTTTGGCCAATAAAAGCACTAAATTTTGGAAATTGAGCCTCGTGATTTTCTTAGGATTATGACCATTTAAGTCTCATTTTCTTATAAACTTTTTCTTATAAAAAAAAGCGTGTATACAGTTGCAGAGGTTTCAATAGAACGCGGCTGCCCGCGATTTGTGGCCGGCTGCTTCCTCCTAAACCCGTCTACTTTGACATAAAATGGCGTAAGAAAGTACATGTAATGGTTGTGCTATTGAAATCTCTGCAGTTGTATCTGATATGACGTCATAGATTTATATTCTTTAACAATATGCTTTTTAATTATACAGAATGTTTATTTGTAACTATGTTACTGTTTTAGATTTACCATTCTTTCGTTTTATGAAGTGCAGTCATATCTCTCCTTAGCGAATCCAAGCTTATGGAAAATGAAGATCGTTTGTCGTCAAGGTCTAGTTTTGGTACCATTGCAAATGGAAAATGTAAGCTGTCAATAAACAAATGATAATTAGTTCATCTGCTTCTCGAAAATTCTGATAGAACTACAATAATGTTTGCCTTTTTTGCCAGTTATTCTTTTCTTAACAACGTTGCTATTCCCTCCGTGTAACCTGTCAGTATATAATTGTTTAGGTGGTGTTTATTGGTGTTGCAGCAGTGTTAGTATTCTTGCCTTACTGCTTTAAAGCCACATCAAGGTAAACCGACTGTGAAGCAGGGCTATATGAAAACCAGATAGAAGTCATGCGGTATCAGAACCATGGCCAAGTGAATTCTTGATGCCATATCATTTCATTTTTGCTTATTTGTACATGGTATCCCTCAGATTATGCATCTGTTTTGCAGGGAGCCATATTGAAATCTAATATGCAAAACTAATAACTAATATTTACGAAAAAAGGAGATAAAAATAGCACATAAAGTAAACAAAAATATGTGAATCAAAGAAATGAGGCTATGCAAACATGGTCTTTAGCTTGGTTGCTATTTACAATATGTTTCCTCATGCAAAAGCCCATCTTTATCGATGACTTTGTTTTTGTCTTCTAGTGCGTCTATCACCAATGAAAATGTCACAGTTAGACTCAATCATAAAGATGAGAGAAACAGCCCCAATTGCGAAGTCGTCTTACAGAGGTATTCTTCCGATATGATAATTGTATATTTTATAAATCTCTTATATTTCATATGCATGTTTATTGCAAGATTGATTTCCATAAGTTTTTACTCATATCGATCATTATGTAGGACATCTTTTTCTGGACATTTTGTGTTGGCTTGGATGTTATTCCTGGTTATCCTTTGCAACAGACGTTTGCGAACTTTTTCTCTTCTTCTCTTTGATGAAATACTGGTATTATAATAACCTGATTTGCCAAACAGACTGGATTTGAAGTGAACGATTTGGTTTCAATCAGGTGAATCTATCTATCTCCTATCTACCTTAGATGATTCGCTAGTTGTAATGCCAAGAGCAGCATCAACACCAGCCGTTACTCAGTCATCAAAAATGAAATTTGGAAGTCTTTCCGATCCAGCATCAACTAAGTTGAAATTAGAGGTTTGCTGGGCGTTGCTACGTTATGTTTTAGTATATTATATTGTATTATATTATATCATACTGTATTGTACTATATTATATTATAGTATATCATATTGTATTTGCATTGTGTTGTATTATATTATAATGTATTGTATGATGTTATATTTTATTATATATAAATAGGTAATATTTTAATATATTATATTATCCTATTTGACATTTTAGTACTTTATATTGCATTTTGGTGCTTGTAATTATGTCAATAAATTCACCACTAGTTTTGGACATTACCGTTAGTAATACCTCATAGACTAGAACGACAAAGACGTTAAGTAGAACCAATTTCAGTATTTAGTATTTCAGCAGACAAGGAAAGTACAAGCTTTCAATGCGTGTACATTGAGAGCGAATTCAGAGCTGTAAACGATGCCTACGAATAACAACTAGCAACTGAATAGAAACGATAGATACATAAAACAGATAAGAAAACTAGGATTGACGGTTGTCAATTAACGAAATCAGTCAATGTCTTAATTGAATGTCACTATATGGTGGCTCTCTGATCTGCTCTTGCTGTTTACCATCAGGGGTTCTCATCATGAACCCTACAACTACATTTGCCTATTATCCTCTAATTCTATTACTTTCTACGTAGATACTAGGTTCCGATAACCGAAAGTGCTTTCAAATGTTATTCGTCCTTTGCAGCGCTTATGCCTACCACAATAATTTCTCCATATAAAAACAGAAGCTGACTCATTACATATGTGTCCAAATGATGAACCAGCATTGCTTAAGGCTATAGTTTTGATTTATTGTATCATAATTTTGTAGATTTATACCCTCTGTGTTACTTTTATTTAGACTTTGGATGAGTCAGGCATGGAAAAAAGCAAGCAGTTGTTTGTAAATAAGCAGAAGGGATTAGAAGAGAGGAAGGTATGTCTTACTTAGCATATTTCTGCAAAGCTTGTAAACGGGATCCTCTCACTTGGAAGTGTCGAATTAACATATAGAATTGTCAACATTATAAAGGAGGAGTTGAAATGTTTTCTATTTTGCCGTCATACTCATCTTCACCTTTTTCTCACTTTCCAGCAACAAAGTGGTTCAAAGCCTGCAAATGGTCCAAAGACCGAGCCACCTGTAGCATTTGGAACGAAAAGTGGTCAATTAGAAGAAAAGCCAAAAGCTCAGTCCGGCTTTGTTTTCCAGCCAAGCGCAGCAAGTGTACAAAAATCTGCGTTACCATTTTCATTTGGCAGTAGCTCTTCTTTTAAGGTTGCTGATAAGGGAATCAGCCAATTCAATTGGCCAAAAGTAACAACCAGCCAAGAGGCCTCGAATTTAAGTGACTTAAGGAAGGAAGATGAAACGTCATTTCGTGGAAGTTTGAAAACTGAATCAAATACACCAGCATCATTCAGCAAACCACTAGCACCATTCTCACAACCTTCCATGTCTGCCAACGCAAATAACAGTAACTTATTCCCAAAATCAAATAAGAATTCATTGTCTGAAGAGAAGAGAATTGAGCCAGCGGTTACCAGTTCGTCTTCCACTCTTGAATATAAACAGAGCCCATTTGCAAAACAGTTAGCAACAACCTCATTATTTGGCTCTTCCCCCATCTCTTCAACTGCTAGTCAGTTCCCTCCAAGTGCTGATTCACTGTCTACATCTTCAAATGTTTTTTCTGGCTCTTCCGTATTTGTAAAGCCTAGGCTACCCACAGCTGATGGTCAGAACTTGACGACATCATCCACAAGCATTAGTTTCCAGCCCACTACGAGCGCACTGGCTATTGCTGAAACCAGGACGGAGCAACGGCCCAAGAATTCGGTTGCATCAGTTGTAGCACCTAATCCAGCATCAATAAGTTCTGCTACATCCTATCCAATAGTAGCTGGACAACTTTCCTCCTTGGCGTCAGGGTCATCGCAAGTAAAAGACATACCTGAAACATCTACCATGACACTTCCAAAGACGACCAGTAGCATACTTTTTGGTATCCCCGAAGAACCAGCTTCAAGCACAAGTGCAACAGTAGCAGATAAGCCTGTTGTTGCCCCCAGTTCTACAACATTAGCATCGTCATTGTTGGGTGGACAGTCCTTTTCATCAATTTCTAAAACTACTGCCAGCATTAATCCTGCTATAGCAAAGCAAAGTCTGTTTGGGCAAGCAGGAACAACATCAAATCTATTTGGTGAAAAGACTGTGTTGTCTACAGCATCAACCTTACCCATGTCACAAACAATGACATCGTCTGCCCCTCCTCGCAGCGATATGGTGGTTACATCAGAGATGATGACATCAAAAGTAACAACTACTATCAGTACGGTGCTAGCAACTAGTACACTCTCCACTTCCTCATTGTTTGGTGAACAAACCACTTCCTCAGTTGCAACTATTCCACCGTGTGAGAACAAAATTTCAGAGAGCTCGGTACCTTTGTTTGGAAGTTCAGTTGCTCTTCCCTCTTCTTCTTCATCTTCTTCAACAAGCAAACTCGTTGTTTCAGATGCAACAAGTGCTCCATCAATGTCCACTAAGACTTCAGCAACCAATTCCAGTCTGCTTGATAGCAAAGCCAATTTGGCAACAACTTCTTCGGCAAATTCTTTGGGTCAATCCTCTTTATTTGCGACAGTGACAACACAGAGTTCTAATGGTACTTTTTCAACGTCAACTACTTCAACACAATCTTCTCTTTTTGGTGCATCATTGTCTTCTGTTGAGACTAAAGTCATTTTCGGAAGCAAAATAGAGATTAGCTCTGGCCTCTTTGGAAAAGCAACAACCCAGAAGACATCTCTTTTCAGTACTTCAGCACAGGCCATTACCCCGTCATCTGGTAATTTGGGAACAGCCTCCAATTCAGCCCCGCTTTTGTTCGGTACTCAGACAACTGCAAAATCATCAGGTATTTTTGGACAAACGACTTCAAGTGCTGCACCGGCATTTGGAAACCAACAACCAAGTACGGTATTTGTAACCCAGCCATCTGAAGAAACAAATGTTGGTCTTTTCAGAACACCTACTACCAGTCAGAGCACTGGGGCATTATTTGCCCCCAAAACTTCTGTCTCGTCTGGTGGGCTATTCGGAAATATGAGCACAAAGCAAGCATCATTTGGGCAAGCCTCACAATCCACTGGACCTCAACAAGTAGCTTCCAGCTCTTCAGGTAATCGTAAATTATTATATATTTTACTTTATGGTTATGCTTTATGCTTGACTGAATTTTGGAGACGATGCGATTTCCTGCATAGAAAAGAACATTGCTTGTTGAGTTATGAGGAGAGGCCCCTTAGATCTTTTTAGGGGACTTTGCGTTTCCCAAAGTTGTGCTTTTACCACACTCCATTTCTCAAAAATGGAAATTTGCTGCATGCGAACATGAAAGTTGTTACTGAAAATTCATATGTCGTTTCTGTAAATGATACCTACTATTGTAACTAATGAAATGGGTTCTTGCTGCGGTTTCTTTACCTTGCCACAACAGTTGCTATTCCAGAATACCATGTGTTTATTATTCAGATAGTATTTATAGCCTCCTCGTTTCTATGGACTGTTTACCTTTAAATCATTTTAATTCCGACTTTGCATTTTATTGTTGTTTCTACTTGAGTGCATTTTACATCATATTTTGCCTGTAGCTTTCTTCGATTTTCTTCAATTTGTGTCTGAGATACTAAAACATATCTTTCGTTTTTCTTTTTATGATCATTCTTTTTATACGTACGTAAAACCTTTCGAAAATTTGTATGCAAAATTTGCTTCATGCCAGCCCTCCGTCATTATGCTTACACATCATTTACATGACTTCGTATCCCAATATGTTTTTCATTCCATTTTCCTAAGTATAACTTCATCTTTCTTGCTGCTGTTCCAATCGTTGAATTTCTCTGGTCCCTTCATATACTGGATCTTCCTAGTTTTTCCGCCATGTCACTAGCTTCCTTAGTTCATTTTTTTTGAGTGTGTCTTTCATTGCAGGCATGGCATTCGGTGGATTTGGACTTGGAGGCAAACCAACCAACGACCCAAGCAAAAATCCATTTGGTTCTGTGCCTTCTAGTTCATCTTTCACAGGAGGTATATAATTGCCACTTGGAATTAATATAGTGCACGATTTAAGCGGTATATGATTGTTATTTAGTGTGTAATATGCAAAATTTAAATGTAGTTTCAAGTACATTGTCTCTCGAGTGGTACAGGTATTAATACCAATCTTCATCAATAGTATACTTATGTTTGTTCATTTTACTATTTATAATACAAAGCAAAATCTTCAAAAATTGTGAAATGTATTGTCGAGAATAGCGGTTTTCTATTATTATGGTGTTTGAAGATGCAAATGAAAGCGAGTTTCATGGTTTTGGAAATTAGGTTATTTGGCATTGGAAAAGTTTTGGAAATTTTTTTAAGAAGTTTGTACGAACCTTGCACTTGGTGTATTTTTGGTTTAACTTATTTGCTTATTTATTACTTTGCTAGTTTGTATGCTTTTACGAATATTAATGTGTTCTTTACATCTATATTCTGCCGAAATAAACCCTGGACTTACTAAGCACAAAGTGCTGTTGATTTATTTTACATTCTTTTCCATTGATATGAGCGAGGTAGCCTAGTGGTTAGAGCGCATGCCTTCCATGCGGAAGGTCTACGGTTCGAGCCCGACTCGATGACGTGACTGAACGCTCGCTCACTGTTCACCCAGCAGCAAATGGGTACCCAGTGGGAACACTGGGGAGAGAAAGGCGGTGAGGAAAGGTACTGGCCACCCTACCTCACATGCCGATGGCTTGGCATAAGTGTCCTCTCTAACAGGCACTCCCCTACGTACGAAAGTATACGGGATTACTTTTACTGATTCCATTGATGTCACTGTAAAAATATTTTTCTTTGCTTTGTTATGTGGTTAACGTGACAGCCAATTTTACGTTGCCTAGTTTTAGAGAGACGTATGATTGTATTTGAGATGTGTGAGAATAAAATTGAAGTTTGAAAAAATGTTAATGTGATTTGTTTGGTAACCCATTTTGAGATTTTTAGTCTACAGCCAGCATGCTTTCAGATATTTCAGACATTTATTTACAACCTTATTTACAGATAGCAATTGAATGCTGCTAGAATGCAGTAAAGTGGGGACAAGTCTACACGTGATTAGATCAGTGAATTCACCCCATTTAGGAACTATACCATTATTGCATTTTTGTTATCAGGTTCAACTGGCGGCTTGTTCGGGTCACCATCATCATCGTCATCATCGGGGAGTCTCTTTAATGTAAGTATTCCCAGCTACGTCAACTGTGTTTTTGAATTATGCTACGTTTGGTATTGATTGGTTTAAATTTATTTCTAAGAACCAACCCATACCTTGTCTGGAAAAGCTTTCTGCATCCATGTACATGTTTGCCTTGTTGCTGTTCTGTACTCTCCTGTTGTTTCAGTAGACTATTTTCAGTAGACTATCAGCTTATGTCAAAGAGATAAAATTTCATCTCGTATTGTGACGTCAGAATGATTTTGTTGCAACCTTTTCTTGCTTCACTAGTCCTCGCAAGCGACTTCCCAAACGACGAAAGGTGCTTTTTCTAAAGGTAAGTCATTTGCTTGTTTCTTGGGATGGTTGCGGTATAATAGGTGGTAGTTTTAGATGTGCTTGTTGTGATTGTAGTTATGCCAATAATGGTAATGATGGTGATACAGTCCCACCCATCTTTCTAGGATTTGGAACAGGTTTCATGGGGAATTCACCAACTACACAGTCTACTTTTGGCTCGAGCTCCACAGGTATGTCCCCTCTAATATAGACTATTTCTTTCTAGGGGTGTGTTTTCCCCAATATTCTAGCTGTCCAGTTACTGTTATGCATGTAAACGGGTTTACTTTTGCTGAGTTTTTATATGAAATGCTGATAGAGGAAATATGAAATGCCGCTGGAAATTTGAAATATTTATTAAATTTGGATTTTATTTTTTAGCACTGTTGTTTATTTGCTTTTTGAGTTATTTGTGTAGGAATTCGTAGTTTCTCAATCGCTGCTACTGCTTCAAAGACATTGTATGCAGTGAATACTCCACTATAGGCCAGACAATTTTGTTTCATTCCACACAGTCATGCGTCAATTTTGCCCTTCTAAATCATGATGTATTGAAATTTAGGATACAATGTATGGCGATGCTAAGAAACCACCCCTAAAAATATTATTCATCCATAAAAGTTGTAAAAACCGAGTCTCATTTTATTGCAGGTAGTACATCTTTTGGAGGTGGTGCAACATTTGGGGGAGCTCCCGCATTTGGTAGCACACCATCATTTGGTGGTTCCCCCTCATTTGGATCAACATCTGGTTTTGGCGGAAGTGTATCTTCAGGATCGACATTTGGTGCTGGTTCAAGTACCTTCGGGCAACCGACTGGATTTGGTGCCCTTGCTCAACAAGCTAGTCCATCTTTTGGCGATTTGAGCACACAAGCAGGTGGTTCAGCCTTTGGTGGTTTAAATGCTAATCAAAATCAAATAGGATTTGGGGATATTTCCCAACAAAGCAGTGGTTTTGGTCAAACTGGACCTGCATTTGGACAGTCTGCTTCACCGTAAATGGACATTTAATTTCTACTTTAAGAATCACCATCATTGATTTATGATGACACATGATTTATTCGTCTCTGAAAGTTACAGCTATTGGCTATACGCTAAAAGGTTTCGTCTGTGGAAATTGAATAACAGGCATGCTCTCGGTGTTCTACACCCCCACCGCCAATGGAGTGCAGCTTTCTTTGTCTTTCAAATGGTTTTGATTCTTTGCTGTTACAGTTTTTCAACCACCTTCTATGACTTTGTCGAACTTTCATATTTTGCAAAGTTCATTATCAGGTTTCTATGAGTTGAATGTAGTTGTGGCCCCTTGGAGCAAGAAGAAATACTTACCCCCCTCCTCCACCTGTATTTGTTTCTCTATAGACAAATACACTGGTTTATAGTTTCATATACAGCAGTAACAGGTTTTCGCCCCCCCCCACCACAGAATTCCGAAGTATCCAGCACTATTTAACAGTCAGAAAGTAGTTTTAATGCATTTTGAATTTGATTTTAGGAAAGGATCATCGTTTTCATCTTGGAGATAAGTCAAGCAATTCAAGATCCAGAACTTATTTTGAATTAAATCTATGTAAAGTTGAATGTTAGCTTAGTTTCTAAGACTTTAACAGAAATTTTTCCTGCCTTGACTTTCTTCATATAGGCCGTAATCACGCCTTGAATTTGATGTGAATCAAAACAAATTTGCCGACCTTAAGAATGAGTTTCACCCATTATTGTTCATCTAATGTCTCGAAAATTGTATCAAAATATGTGTAAAGAAGTTGGGAAAATGTTATTCAGAAATTATTTGTAGATATTTTCACTATATCAGGAAAAGCATTGGCGAATATTTTCATTAATATAATATTCAGCATTAATTACGGCTACTGTCAGATTAGGAAACCAACCGTTAGTTTTGCGTGTCTAGGCAAGCATATCTTTTTCATTCAAAATTTAATGAAATAACCATTCCACGATTGATCAAGCAGACTTTTGATGAATGATTTGTGGCTCCTAGTATTCAGATGTTAAATTCTTTGTTTTTTATTGTTTTTTGGTTGTTAGTTATCTGCCGTTGGTAGTTTATTGTCAAAAAATAAAATTAAAGCATATTCCACTTGACTGGCCGCATTTAGAGAGTTAAGATTAAGACTATATTCTCCTCCATTCTACTCATGTTTTATTTCCTTTCAACCTTTCACCCTCTATGTTTATAGAACAAAGTTTCTACGAATTACAAGGACATTAATTTATCATGGACAGAAGTGTACCGCTTATAAGAAAAAGGGTTTTTAATTTCAGGTCTGATTCTTGTATAAAAAAACGCAAAGAAGTTTGCAAACCATTATTGTCTTGTTAATATATACAAAGTTTTTCAATGAGAAACAAGCATTATTTCATACATTCACCAGTTTTTTATAAAAGAAAATGTTCTTTTGAGTATCAAGGGGTCTGTATTTCTTAAGTTTATGTTTCTTATTTGGGGGGCACTACTTGTTGTAAATCGGGGGGGGGGGTGGTGATTGGTTGCACCATCTCTATATCAATCACAAACGTAAATCTGAGATTCACGCTGTTTCCTTTCATTCCGAGCGGTCTAGTCCAAAGTGCAAACATGAAGACAAAATCAACTCCAAGAGAGAGAGATGACTTATAGATCTTTTGCATTTAGTCTTCAATTCACTACTCAATTCATAAAATTTTACTATTCGACTCGGCTAGGTGACGTCACAGCCCCTGCCATTTAGCCTGAGTATCTGAGTCTCATTTGTCTGTGTCTCTGAGTCTCCTCCGTCTACTTCTCTGAATCAAACTACTGTATATTCTCTTTTAACAAAAGGCAATGACGACAATAGTGATTAACAAGCGGAAGATTCATTCTAAGATAACGAAGATTTATTCATAACTGATAATACCAATTCATAAGATGCGGGGTTTGCTTGTGCGTAGGACTAATACAATTTAACAATCTACGTATGCATCTACACTTCTTGTTAACTGCCGTGATTCTTTTGGCTAATTACTCCTGAAGCCTCCGATGTAACAAGCAAGCAATAAAACACAATAGGCACTCCTCAACCATTCTCATGCGCTGAAAGTCCAATTACAACAACAAAATGCTACGTCCAAAAATTAGATATATGTACTTTCTCAAGATACTAACACCAAACCTAATCGTCCAACGATAGTTAAATCTAAGTACAATCCATAAATATTGTATACGCACATCTAAGCCTCTTACTAGAAGTATTAAACATGACATCTAGTTTACTAGTAAATGTTGCAATGACAATGATAGATACTTCCATACAACCACACTTTGATTTTCCTACACTGCCAAATTACCATTATTACATTTAACTTTAACGCCAATACTGAGCATCGCATAAACATTGACATTGTACATGATTGTCTATAAGTGCGTGGTAGCACAAAGCTGCTTTACGGTTAAATAATTTGTACTGCGCACAACAACAACATTTCATCTTCGTCTACACAATAAAATACTAGACATGCCTGGTAATTACTTTTAACTATTCTTTGAAATTGCACTTATCGAGTATTCTTTTGTTACTAAGTTCTTATGACGTAAGAGAAGTTGAATGAAATTGATTCTTATAACCACCTACTCTTGCCTCCCAGAATAATAAAAGCATTGTTTCCCTGAAAGTTATGATGCATTTGTAGTTATTTGGTGGCAACAGATTATTCATGAAATTCTGAAAATAGTACATTCATTATCCTTTGTGGAAAATGTGTCAAAAACCCAACAATGCGGAACTGTTGCTATGGGGGATGTTTGTTGCTATGCTATATTGTGAGTGTTACTCAATGGTGCTAGTGCATTGTTGGAAGACATGTATAGTTCTCCATGTACAAGCAATGTGAGAACTTTTGAATGGTGTGGTCATAAATGGATTGTGAAACACTCACCAGTGGAAAAGGTAGGCCCTGGTCCATCTACATTCCATTTTAAGAACGTTGAGCTGGGAGCAGATTCTAGCCTTCGTCTCTGGGTCAGGGAAGTAAGTGATACCAAAGTTACTGCACGAACAGTTTCTTCAGCAGAGATCCAAACAGCTTTCCCACTTGGTTACGGACTATATCAAGTAGATGTATTTGGCTTATTGGTGGGTGAAAGATGGAATCGTTTAGTGTTTGGTTTTTTCACATTTGACTTTGACGTTCCAACTGAGCACAACAAAGAGATTGATATAGAAATAGGCACCTTCAACGGAAGGCATGACACTGGGGGAGTTTTCTCAAATCAAAACAATACCAGTGAGAGACAACAGCTTATGGATATAAGTCCATCAGAAAGCAGCATAAAACATCGTTTGTCCATAGATTGGACTCCAACATCAATAACTTGGTCATTGATAAACTTAGAAAATGGTCTGATTCTAAACAAATTGACATCAAGCACTTCTGTGCCGAGTTGTGATGGGGCATGTTTTTTCATGAACCTCTGGCAGTTTAAGAACATCCCTCCTCAAGGAAATGAGCACAGTATTATCCTGAAGCATTTTAACCACACCCCAATGGGAAATTACCAACAAAAAGATTTGCAATTTGTTCATTCATTGTATTTTAAAGATGGCAGAATGGAATTTTTAAAGGGCAAAAAGTACAGACACCAACAGATTTTCTTGAAAGCGGAACGACAAATGACAAATGTCAGATTATGGATTGATCAGTCTAGAAATGATATTGAAGTTGAGTACCCAAAGGGACAAGATTATGTGATGTTAAGCAGGGGGATTGACATTAAAGGTGGTCAGACAGACTTTGTAACTGCTACTTTGGTGTTTCTTGATGAGCAAAAGTCAGCTCTTTCAGTCATAATCAGCTGTGACCAGTTAAGATCACCTGTTATTCACACTTTACCAATTTGCATAACAAACCACTGAGTATTAGTTTCCCATAAAAAACTTATTGATTTCTTGCTGCCATGTTAAGAGGTCATGCTTTAATAATTTTCCAATAGCAGAAACAGTGCTACTTCTTACCACCAGGAAAAATATCTCATATGCAAATTTATTGAAATGGGAAGTGTTATAGATGAGTAAGAATTCTGATCACATATTTATATAATATGTAATATTAGGACAATGTCACCTTTTGGTTATTTAATGGAATTCATGGTTCCATGAAGAGTAAAGCACGAACATCATTACATCAAAATCCAACCCAAGTACAACTCTGAGGCTTCCTACAATTGAGTGTGTACTAAAGAAAAAATATGTTTGTTTTTGTTTGACTGCTTCCAGGACAATTTATGTAACCCATTTCACAATTGCTTTGAAAGAAAGAATCACAATCAAAATACAAGAAATAACTTGACTGTGAAGGCTCCTATGATGAAAACAAAATTTGGATAAAAAAGCTTTTTGTGTGTCTGCAACAAAGGTTTGTAGCAATTTTCCTATCTTAGCAAGACATTTAGACTCTGGGGTTTTATTCAGAGCACATCTAGATGATTCATATCCTTGTATTTAAGTATGTACTTAGCTTAATTTTGCTCCACTTACATTGTATATTTTCTTTAGCACATGCTTGACATGCTGGTAGCTTATTCTTGTATATAAATTCATGTATTGTTATTGTTATTATTATTAGAGGACCACAGTTGAAAAGAATCCATTGCATACAAGGGTATTTTGGCTCCAGAAAAAGGGCCAGGATAGCCTCATGGCATGGGGGTCCATTAATTTTTGGATGCCCTTCCCCCTGTCCACAATGCCCCTGCTTGTGCTTTTTACTCAATTTTCCAGTATGTGTCATAAATCCTGAGGACTCTCATTGCTCTTGGCTGCTAAAACCTAAGTTTGCAAATAGAGTTCCCATCTTCATGCATGTACTTTTTTGCCAATGGGAGTGCTACACATAGAACACACTTTTGTTCAATATCCTTCATTGTTAGATTCTGTATTATGCTAGGATATATGTATCTGGATGTAAATTCAAAGATTATTTTGAACCAACAATTGGCATTATGTTGAAAATGAAACCCATGAAAGTCCAACATGGAGTTGGTTGTTTTTAGAACAAGCAATGATAGCCACCATATTTATTTGGCAATGTATGATTGCAGTTTTTAGAAACCCCGTTAGCTTCAAGCAGTCATTTTTTGAATTTTCTTGCCATGTGACTTTTGTGCCATGGTAGTAAAATTTATAGCCCACCTTCCTAAGAGGAAAGCTAGACCATAAGACAGTGTCTGGATTTTGACCATGTAGCTTGTATTAGGCAGATAGCTTACGTTGCAAAACGCGCTCATCACCCACTCAAGTGAAGAAGGCACGTCCACAACTAGTCAAATATTGAATTGTATGAGCGGGGGCATAGTCGGTCAAAACATAGACCACATGGTTGGGATTTGTTTTGAGTGACATTCCTCATTTGTCCGTTATTCTCTTGTTTCATTTGTAGGATGTTTCATTTGTAGGAAGGATTTAGACATAAAACCAGTTTATCATATACAGCTAAAGAACTGACAATTAGCATTTTTTTTAGATAAAGTAGTTAATCCTTTGACGAAATGAAACGATTGTTCCAAGAGAATGCTTAAAGTCAGAATCACAAAGAGGGAATCATTTGTCACAAAATGGCCCTTATTTTCATGGAAATTTCAGCAAAAAAAGACACCATCGTCGCACTGTCAAAAAAGATAACACTACTGTATGATAATTTTGATCGTCAATGTTGTGAGTAAGATAAATGACATTTCCACTTAAAATTAGTGGAATCAATGTTCTCTTGCCACCGTTCCTCATTCTTCAACATCCGGGACATCTCCCTTTGGGCGAGCCCTGCACCAGCAATGTTTCCTTCCGTGGCAGAATGTCGCGTGAAATACTTTCCAACAGAATTTCTTCCACAACCACACACAACGATATTGCGTGCCACTTGGACATTCGCATGCACATCTTCTAACATAGCGACAGTTCCTCTTCTTACTCCACCATTTCTTAAAGCACCTATAGTAGTACCGGCAAACCTTACGTCTTCCCCTTCTGCACCACAGTATCAGTGGGCGTGGATCATGTACAGCTGTGGGTGGAACGCATAGTTGATAAATTTTTAACACTATTAGGTCCTTGGCTAGCAGATTTACTTACCAAATTAATTGATATAGAGCAAGCAAGACATGAGTATTGGGTATATTTTACATTTCTTGGGGAAATGTCATTTAAGTACTCTCAAATGCCAAATAAACGGGGGGTCATAATAAACAAAGGGGTCAGAAAAAATTCCGAAATTTAATAAACGGGGGGTCATAATAAACGGGGGGAGGTCGGAATTTGAGTAACGACTTTACATGATTATACAAGGAGGGAAAGAGCAAAAGCAGGTTGTCATAAAGCATAAAGCTAAAATATATACATAAATAGTACTAACAAAGAAAGGAAATGAAATGACGAGTTTGCAAAGACGTCAATTTCTTTAAAAGTAATAAACGAGGGGGACGTTTATTTGGCACCTGAGAGTATGAAGCCGACTGGAACGGGATGTATCAAACAGAGTAAATGAAACTTTCAAGTTGAAAAGCTGGCCTAACTTATAATTTCATACAGTAAAGATGGCACATTATGGACACTCTATTTAAAGGTACATTAGTGCCAGTTAAGCTAACTGTGCTCCTTGCTTTATTTTCCAACAAACGAGAGACTGCGACCATGGTTTACAAATCTTTAAATGGTCTCGCTCTGACTTATCTCTCAATATATTTTCAAGAAACTCTATTCGAGATATTGTCTATTTGGGAAACTCTGAGACTGACTTGCAAGTGCCTCTGTTCAAAACTGCTAATGGGCAGAATTCGTTTGCATATCGTTGGGCTCATCTTTGGAACAGCCTTGACTCCGAAGTTAAAAAAGCACCCTCTGTACTGGTATTTATGCATTTATTTTGATATTTAACTTTTCCTATGTTAATTTTCTGTTATTTTAGCTGTGTAATTAAGGCGTTTACTTTTATTTTATATATATATATATATATATATATATATATATATATAAAAGATTATATTCTATATTGTAAAGTGTCACGCGCCCCCCCTGAAAAGCAGCATTAGCAGATGGGGTTACTGTGAATAAAGAATGAGATGAAAATGAGATAAAAATAAAACTTTTGGGGACAAAATCTTACCATTTTCGTTAGGGTCTTCTGTCTCGTCATTAGCATCTGCCAACCGACTTTCCATCTCGTCATCCTCAAAATCCTCTACCTCATCTTGCGAAATGAATTTACCTGGCAGTTAAGATGATTCGTAGTTGCATTATCGCCTTGATTTTGATGATGTAACAGCAAACTGGCTAGAGAAAAGCAGCTCAATGCGGCTGTCTCGGGCATAAATTTCACATTTATTATCAATTCAGTACGGGTTTGCCCTACCTATAGACATAGAAGTCAATGCAAAGCTTGAAATATGCCAAGAGTGTTATTAGAGTTTAGACACTCGTACGAAGTTTATCGATTGTGATGCAATAGTTTTTTAATCTACAACAACAAACGCTCTTTGGTTTGGTAGAAGATTTATTGTACGAATCGCATTTGACATCGTAATTTACAATACATGTCGTAAGCCATACCATTTGCAGAGTATAGAAGACAGATCAATGCCAACAAGTATTGCGTCTTCATTGCGCTGGTGATTACTACTTTCTTTCGCCTAAGTAAAAAATGTGATTACTATTACTTAGGCAGGCTCGAATCGCTCATTTGCTTGCCCGTTGCCAAGTTGCAATTAAATTTAGATTCAACATCTTAGGACATCTTAAAGGATTTTCGACTGGTTGGACACAAGCTCCTACGGAGGCCATACCTATACAAAACTTTTTGATCAAAACGCCAGGCAAGCCAAAAATTTTAATGATGAATCGTGGTTCAGACAATGGGATCTGTCGAGGCACTTTCCCCACCAATCAGAACGTGTGCAGTTGCTCTGTGTCTTCTGTTCTCCATCCTATCAAAGACCCACTAGGAATCAACTTTGAAAAATTGAGCTTGAATAAAAATCTGGCACTGCAAAATAGTTAATTATCTTGTAGAGTCAATATCTTGTTTGTTTTGTCTCAGAGACATCGTTAAACCATTTTGATGTTCTGCCTAGAATATTCTTAGCCTGCAGAAGCTACTTCAATAACTCTGCTATGATTAAATGCACTGCACCAACCAAACCAGACTACATGCCAATACTCAACCAAAGCCATTGACACTCCTCTTAAAAGTTCCCGGATAATACACACCCAAAATCTTCCTCCCTCTTTTGCCTATATTTGTATTGAGACATGTTTTATTCAATTTGGTATTGAAAAGAAATGTTATCATTCTTCATCGTTAGTGACCATTGTCTTAGACTGGTGTAGCAGCGTGCAAAAGTCTTCCTATCAAAAAGTGGATCATACTAGGAATTTAATGTCATGAACTTGATTCATTTAAACATTAAACAACACATAATGTAACATATTTTTCATAACATTGACAAAGAATATCACTACAAAACAGATGATATTTATACTATAACATTGCAGGAAAATTAAATTTATCTCCTAGATTTTCGACCCAGCATTGATAGTTTCCCTAAAACAGTGTCTAGAAAGATGCGTAAGAAATTGACAGCAGGCAGCATGTGAATTGCAGTTGTTTCAATACGAGTTGTGAACGTATCATGAACTTCTTCCGCTTCATCGTAGATACTTATATCAGATGTGCATGACAATTTCTGATAAATTATCACATATCATATAATTCAATACTATAAAAAAATCACTAAGCTCAGTATTGGGTAACCAGACAGTGCATTCCAAAAGCCCCTCCACCAATGCTTGAACGTTCAACTTTGATCCACGTTATTATATCTCTTCTTACAACGTTATCATTTGCATAACATCAGTTTTATTTCATAACATACCATCAGTTTCATTTCATAACATGAACATTTTACTATATATAACGGACGAAACAAACCTGAATGCTGTTGCACTATGTTTCGGAAGAGCAGCAAGAAGCTCTGGACCCTTTAAGTCAAGGCACCTCTCCTTTGTACCAAGAGCATGCCCACATGATAATCGCCATAATGCCAAACATCCAATTACAATGCATGGCTGTTTTCAATATCGCTTGCTGACGTTGAATGATTACGTCTAATTGCGGCAAGAGATAACTCCATGCGGAAATCCTGTCTATCTGTTTCATTGACTGGAACCTACTAAGGTAGGTGCAATATTTTAGATCACGTGATGCACTCATTTGGATTGGTTGAAATTATCTGTATGGAGTTGTGAAATTGACCCCACGTGACATGGTACGCTTTTATGATTCTTTAGGGGTAGTGCAAATGTAGGCAAACGTTTAATGGATTAAGAAGTCCTTGCCTAAATATTGGAAAATTATCACACGTAGATAAAAAGAATTGCCATAGGAGAGTAACCATTAACATATTTCACCCATGTTTCTCATTGCTCCACCCATAGTCTCTGTCGCATAGCTATGGCCTTGCGGTTACAAAGGAAAACTACAGAACATTGGAAGATATGGGTTCAATCCATAAAGTGTCCTGTCTGAAACACATTTATTTTGAATAACGACACATCATCTTTTGATCAACTCCTTTTTAGTACATTATAATATCCTTTGTTTACCACGTACCAACAACCATCATATACTAATCATTCACAATAGTACTTCACAGCAGGGTAGAGTACGCAGCTAAATGCTGATTTGTATTCTGCCTTGCTATATTATGCAAAAATAAATAATCTAATTACATTCATATAAAAAGGAGAAATTACAATAAGAACTACGTACAATAATACAAATTGAAGCGAAAATTAAAAAGTTATGGAGTTAGCGAGAGGATTCCTACTGATTTTGTATGTTTTTTTAACTGAATTTGAATTTGCGCGCTTTTGGCTTCAGCACTTAAATTGTTCCAGAGTTATGTTCCGTCTGGAACGTATGGAATGGCCCTATGGTGCTAATATATGGGGGGGGGGACTGTGGAACAGCACTTTCTGCTGACTCTAAGCAGGCAACAGCTTTGAACATTTCTAAACAACCCTTTCAAAGGTGAAGTTATGCTGTTCGTTGTACGTATGTGCTTGTTATTCAATATTTTCTAGTCCGTAGGTTTTTTTTTGCAACTGGCAGTTGCACATGATATTCAATTCTCAAATTGCATTCAAGTCGCAGTAAATACATGTGGGACTCAAAGCAAAACACCCAGGAAATTTACAATAGGCACTGGTCATCGGTGAATGGCTACAAGCAGCGGAAAAAGTATTGTTCATTCCCAATTATCCCACGTACCAAACCAAGAGTCTTTGTCATGGAAGATTTTATCACAATAGAAGGCACAGTGTTACTACGATAACGTCAGAGGGGCAAATGAAAGTGTAAAGAAAATCTTTGACTNTTCAAAATGATGGGTTTCTGTGAAGCATAATTCTAACAGTAGATAGTGCTCTATTAAAGTTAATGTCCGTGGAAGGAGCACTCAAACAAATTTAAACAAGATGTTGAATCAGTTTAGCCTTTAAGATGCGATGAATGACTTTGATTGGGAATACAGAACTCCTTTCAATGTATGTGAAGGATCTTTTTAGCTAGGACTGACAAGAAGCTATTTTATTCATATTTGATCAATTCTTCTAGAAATAGAAGTAAATTAATGCATCTTGGCCAGGTCTGCTCAAATTAACGTTAGCGTTCAAAACCAGGTCTGCTCAAATTTGGAACAAATTGCCATGTGGAATAACATAACGTAATAGTAATTTAAAACTCAAAGCGTATTTTATGAATTGATTTCGACGCGCTGACATTTTATTTTATAGATTGATGTAAAGGTAATATATAGTCTCTATTTTCAACTTGAAGCTTAGTTTTTAACTTTATTTTGATAGTAGGCCCTGTTGCAAAAATATTCCTCTTCGAGACAATTTATTATAAGCTACCCACGTTAAATATGCTATATTATTATAATTCTTACTATTATTCTTTCTCAGTTACAAACTGAATACCAGGACAGAAGCTAATAACTTTCCCAAAAGTCTATCATTGTGCTTAGTACAATAAAGCTATCAAAGGGCATCATCTGAAAACACAACCAAAGCGTCTTCAGCTGTTTTCCACAGCACCAATTTGCAGCTGTTGCTTGGATCATGGAATCCACTTTTATGGCATACAGTTGGATCTGATGCAATTTTTGAAGGCATTACCTTATGGACCAGTCATTTTTAATGTAGAGTAGGGGGCAGGACGGCATTTAGAGGGGTCATCAAAAGTTTTGGGCTTCAATGGGGAGTCACCAAAGAAAAAGTCACAACAAAGGGGGCCATTAAAATAGCCTAAAGTCTTCTTCAAAATGCACCAACTCATTCAAACTTTTATTTACTTTATCTACAATATTCTTCAGTCACATATAGGATAAAGTTATATCACACAGGTTCAATTTCACTGTCTCTGTAATCATTGTCACTGTTTATTTACAGCTGAATGTTGATAATTATAGGTGAATCATATATAGAATACTGCTGAACTGGCGAGTAGTTGCTCAGGAACACGGTATTACAAGAGGATAAAGGGGGCATGAAAAATTGGGGCTGTGAAATTTAAGGAAATGGCGAAATGAGAGAGAGAAAGAGAAATGAAATGATGCTTGGAATATCACCATCATAATCGTGATAGTCGTAGGATTCTTTGATGCACTTCTTCTTCGGTGGGGCTACTTTATCTTTGGTCAGGAGTTCTTGAATGCTCTTCCCAGCCTCTCTTTCATCATCATTACGTAATGCTTACCTTTGCATTCAGTTCATTTCGATAAGGATATCAACATTACGCAAGGACTACAGGAGAAGAGGACAGACTACAAGTAAGCTAGAGATTTTGCATTACGATCCTATCATTTGAGCAACATTTTAGTGCAGAAGACCTCCCCAGTTTCCTAAAATCCTGTACGCGTCTGGCTGCAATAACTAAGCATGTTTATGCAATGCATGCCTCAATAATTTTGCTCGATTATGTTTCCAAATTTGAGTGACGATTGCATTTGTAGATAGCATTTTCATCCCGATTGTAATCACATATTTACCAACTGTCTGTTTCACTTGTCCAGCATTAATGGATTGTTCTGGTTTCAAACTACTTGTAGGACTTCAGTCAACTACATGTAGAATTTAGAATTATTTTTGCTTCAAAGCCCTGGTGAATTATTGCAAAGTTGTTGGATAATTTTGTTCTGACTAATAATTGCTTTTTTTTATTTTCCTAGGTACATAGAAAATGACTTCCTCTTCAGATCCTATCACAAATGTGTTCATCATAACATCCAAGGAAAATCTGAAACCTTCAATTAACATTCAAAAGCTGGTTAGTTTTCTGTTTACATTGCATAATGTATCATATATTATATCATAATTGTTTATACATGAAATACTCTTCAGCGTATAGCAGAAAACACCAAGTTATTTTAACTGAAAATTAAGATGTAAAGAAAAAGCTTTCAATATGGAGCTGTTTTTCCAGAGGNGATCATGTTTATTCAAGTCTTGCTCTTCAAATATGTTTTCATTTACCTTTTAAAGTATGTAGTGTTGGCAAATCATGTTTATCAATAGGAGTATTCTTCCAGTCCTTTAGAGCTGAAATGAAAAGTTTGACACTTCCCATGGAATTTTTTAGCACATTTCATGCTTATATCAGGAATAATTTTCTGCTTTTCTTACAATAGGTCAACTGATTTGCTATTTCTAAATTATTATGTTGATTAGCGTCTGTTCTCTCTTCTGTTGCTTTCTACATAATCCATAATGAGCATATTTCACTACAACCTACCCACATGTTTTTTGCCTTAATATCACCCAGAGTATATTTTGCTATATACCACTAACCTGCATAGGAATGAACCATGTTGAAGCCAAGGAATTTTTCCATAGTTATCTTGCACTCAAAGAGGTTATGATGCAGATTTATATGAGAGCTCATGGTTAAACAAAAAGAAAAGATATTTGGTTTATGAAAAAGACCCATCTTCATCATATATTATAACAGATGTAAGAATTATAAAGGATGATGAACAAGTCCCAAATGGTTTTAGTGGAATATTTTTAACACAAGATACAGGTAACAACTTGTAAAAGATTTCATCGTAGACCTGCAATCTCTTTCTATGCATATTTCAATATAGTCCATATTATTGTGATAACTGTGAAGGCTTTTTCATTGAGACATATTGCTTGTCATAACATATTATGTTTCTTTCTGTTCTCTTTGTATAAGTACTAGTATTACTCATTGTATTTCAGTGTCATCAGTAGAATGTTAGTCAGCTGGTAAAGTGCTGTATAATCTAGTGAAAACATGCTTCAGGGGGTTATAATAACTTTATAATATATATTAGTTGAATCACTCATTGGGTTATCATTTAGCTCACACTTGGCAGTTCATGCCCAGAGACACATGTGATGGCACATGCATGTGTCCACACACTTGTAAAATCCCCAGCATGATCAAAAAATTGCCTGTGCCAACATCACTATCAACTGTGCAATTGTATGTGCCAAATAGGGACTTCTTTGTTGCAAATGCTACACTAGTGACAAGCACTTATTGCTTTCATAATTCTACGTTGTTCTATTTTATACTAAATGAGACATTTAGCTTGTTTCAGCAACAAGATACTCTTTATTTTGGATGCAAAAATCTTGGATCACACATGCGATTCCAAATAATTTAAAGCAAGCACTCATGCTGCCAAGGATGCACCTGTGAATTGCCACTCTTGCACTACTTTTTTATGGGCATGGACTAACTTGGTTGTTAGAGTCACTGGAGCTGCTGGAGTTGCTGAAGACATAACACAAACCATTTGGCTTACTGGGATAGAAGTTGGTTCTGTTCCAGCAGCCACCTAGTCATTGGAGTTGATGTGGTACCTGGAAAGTGTCTTTTGCATGTTCACACATAGTCTTTTGGTTTTTGGGTCCTCAAAGCCTGCAACTCCAGCAATTCCAGTGACCAGGTTTAGCATAATAACATGGTAATTGTTCCTGCTTGAAATTTATTTTGGATTTTTTATTCTCCCAATTTATGACCTGGGTAGGGATGTCACCAGGATCTCTCCAAGAAGGAAGTAAGTCCCCAGAAAGAGTTTCTATGCTAAAACATAGTTTTTCTTTCAGAATTCTGGGGTTCATTTGCATACATGAATGTCAATAAACTCCCTGATGTGTTTGTGATTTACCAGATATTACAGGGCTCATCAATTTTATTTTTCATATATCTATGGATTTGGTGGTGTGATCATTTTGATAATTTGCCATACTTACAGTAGATGATGCATGCCTATTTGGGGCAAATCTTAGTACAGGCTTCTACATATATCCAAGCTAGAAATGCTAGCTTGCATTTTGTTTGTCTTGCATCCCATGCATTCTTTTTTTGTTTAAGAGGAAAAAAGTTTGAAAAAACATGTTCTGTGTGTTAAGAAAGAGCCAAGGCAGTCAGCTACAAAAGGTGTCTCAGATCTATGTTTGATTAATCAGTCCAAAGGTGAAAAAGCTGATCAAACATTCTACACTATTTCGTAAGTTGAAGATATGTAGTATGATATTTTTGAGCCTATGACTATTATTGTTGTGATATGCAGTTGTACAGTTTTTTTCATTTTTATCTGCAACCAACTACCTAAGCTAGGACTGATTGCCTTTTTCTTTTTTTACACAGATATGAAGTTAACGAAATGAATATTACATTTCGAGTTGATACTATTCAAAGGCAAGCAAGTGTACTACCTCATCCACAACAAGCTCAAAGAGTGAATGAAATGTCATTGCAGATGTCAAGAAATCCGTGGGTCTTTGATAAAATTGTTTATTTTTTAAATATTTTTGACTTTGAGGTAGGTTGGAGGTACCCTTAGGAAGAGCACATGACAATGTGATTATATTTTCTCAATTAAATGTCAGCCTAATTTCTATCAAAATAGAACTGGAGTTATTAGTTCAAATGCAGACGGTTATTTTTTGAAAAATATTGGAAAAGGGAATTTTCTTAAGTCAAAATGTCAGAATTTAAGTCACACCATTTTGTTTAAATCAACAACTGAAGTATTTTGAGTTTATGATAGACATAGTTTTATCAAATCAAAGTGAATGCATGTAGACATATATCAGTAGTTTGCAGGGGTGTCAAAACACCTTTCAGGGTGGATGGGCCTGGTCACTAAGGTTGGAAATTAGGTCAAGTAAAAATGGTGAAACATCCTATATATGAATAAAGTGGGGGGGGGGGTGCCACCCAGCCCCCCAGTTTTGATACCCCTGGTTTGTAATTACTATCAATTTGAAATTCTTTCATTAGCTCAGATTCTATATTTGCACTAGTCAACAGACATCTTTTGTAAATATTGTCATAAGTTGTATGGTTTAGTCCCTATCTTTCATCTTTGCAAAATATAAATCCATGTGCTATTTCCATTTGCAAAATTCCTAAAACTTAGTCACTCTACTATGAGCCATATCTCAAGAGACAGATTTCATTCCTTGTATTTCATGACACCAATGGCCTACATATTATGAGTTTTGAGATTCAGTATCGATTAAGAAATTTGGCTTTAAGAATGAGTGCTTTAGAAATGGAAAAATAGAATATTCAGCATTCAGTTTAATCATACTTTCTCAAGTTGTTATCAGGATTGTGCAGGGCTGCCGTCAATTTAGGGAATCCAGGGAAAATTAGGGTATTTTGTATTCAATCAAGGAAAATCAGGGGAAAAGAAAAATTTTCTAAAAAATGAAGGAAAATCAGAGAAATTTAAAGTTTAGTATTATTTTATCTCAGAGTAGGAACTCACCTCACTCAATCACACATCCAGTCAATTGTGACAATTGCCAAATTTCAACCATTTTGTATATCATTTTGTTTTGTGAAGTCCTTATGAAGCACAGCTCTGTGTTTTATGAAACCAAAAATGTGAATAGTGAAAAATATGGTCAAAGCTCTCCCAATTGTCATATCTGTTGAAAGAAATGATAAAATACTAAGTGACAGTTACGGGGGGCATGGCTAGGGCTGGAAAAGTAAGGAGCATAAATAAAAAATGTTTGGCCATGCCTTCTACTTCTCTGAAGATTTGCTAATACCCCCTCACCACACCTATTTTCTCATTGATTTTAAGGAAATCTCAAACACCATCTTGGCAAAGGTGGGGGCAATGGCCCCCCATATCCCATATGGGACACCACCAGACTGCTAAAGAATATCAGGGACATTGAGGGGGAAAGAGTAGGATTTTACTAATACTATCAAGGAAAATCAGGGAACTTTTCCCTAATATTCTAGTGGGAACCCAGCTCTGGTTATTTTGCAAGTTATAATTGAAATGAAAAATGGGTAAAGTTTATAAAAATGTAAGTTTTGCTTATTTTGCATTTCTATGTGCTCATGGTATTGTTTATTATATATTTTTTGTTTCAGGTCTTTGCATTCAAATTCAGGGCCTAACACTCAAATACCAACATCTCCAATTAAAACACCTGTATCAGGTAAGCAGTGAACATGATTCTGTTCTTCATAATGCAGGTCTCAATACATGCATTCCAATGGCAATAATTCACTCCTTTCTTGTGTTCTTGTAATACACTAATTAATTTTCTTCTTTTATTTATGTTATTTCTGTATGGTATGTATTTGTTATTAATGTTTAATCATAAATTCATAAATATGTAGTATACAAAACTTGATTAAAATATAAATATTTATTCAGTTTTTCTACCATGTATTTATGCATACATTTATATATATATATATATATATATATATATATATATATATATATATATATATATATATATAAAATTATTTGTGTCTTTATCCCCCTTTTGTCAACAACTTGTATTGACAAGTTACATGCTGTTGCACCATGTTATGCTTTTAAAAGCATTTTGGAACATTGGTGTTTTTCAGCAAGACCAATTATTACAGTAACTCATGTATAAGACAAGGATCCTAGTGTTTTTCTTTACAAATGTACATTTTGAAAGACTGTTATATACAACATATTTGAAACAGGTGTGTCACTAGCATTTCTTCAATGAGGGAGCTACGTTCCCCATGTAGGGATTATAATATTCAGAAGATCGGAAGATCTTGTATATACAAACATACAGGTAGGCTTACACTCCAATTAGGGGCTAGGGTCTTTTACGTAGGGGCCACCATCCTTCCTTCCCCCTACCTTCTGGTGACGACATACCTACTGAAGTTGAAATTGGCTGGAACCTTAGTTTTGCCAGATTGCCTCATTTCTACTCACACCAATTATGCTGAGAATTTCCTATATGAGTCTTTTCTAATTTTTTTAGGCATCGAAGGCGTTCCATTTACAATCAACCCAAAATATAGATTGGAGGCAAGCATAAATGATGTGAGCCATTGACATTTTCTACTCATATTTTTAAAGAGGCAATTTCATGAGATTTATAATTAGGAATTTTCACCATTTATAGTTGATGAGATTGAGAACTCTGTTTGCAATGTAAACTTGGTCTTTGAAGTTTTCTGTAATATTAAACGTTGGGAACTGATTTGTTAATACTTATCTTTTGTAGCCAATCATGTCTTCAATTCCAGTTTTAACTGTCGATGACATCAATAGAAAGGTAGATTTTCATTCCTTTAACTATCATTCGTTGTTTTTAAGTTGAATTGTACTTCTGTACTTAGCTGTGCTGTGCATCTCTGTACGTCAATATTCTATGTTGTTTTAGGTAGCTCAACAAAGCACAGTACCCCCATCTTGCATTGAACCTTACAACTCTGCTTTTGTGCTTATGTCCAATTTTTGCATTCGCTTTGCCTTATTCTGTCGTGTTGTTTGATTTATGATCGAACATAGTAACAGAATTATATGAGGTTTTATGAGTTTGAACTTTCAAGTTCAATTAATATTTGTCCTCTTTGAAGGTTCAAATTTTATGAGAATTTTTAGAGTTTTAACTTTCAATCTTATGGTTGTTTTGTTTCAATCGAGAATAGATATCACTCTTAGTATTTAAATTTTCCTCACGTGTAACGTGTTTTCTGCTGTTCTTATTTTCTTGGAACCTTCGTTGTTCTTAAGCGTTTTTCTCAATACTGTCACCAATCTTGAGAAGCAGATTTTTGTCTCGACCTTTCGTTAACAATCTTAGCTTCTTTTTTACGTTGAAGAAGAAGTCCAGCTTTGTTCTTGCTATTTCATGTTAGTGATTTTGTGCTGAGTCGACCTTATTCTAAAGTTTCAGTATGATTTCACCATGGAACAAGAATTCGTACAGAGGTCATGATGTTGATCCATGAAGAAAATGACATTTATCTTTCGAAGTTCTAGAATGAGTAATCTATTTCATGTTTTAATATTGTTATGTACTTTGTTCGTCCGCATCAGTTTAAACTCAGAGTTGCACTGTATAAAGTTTTTTGTATTCTATTCTGTGATTATTTTGAATAAATTTGTTATCTCTCATTTAGTTTTCATTCATTTCATAAGAGTAGAATAATTTTAAATGTAAGTCAATCTCTGATTCGGGATTTTGGCACAGTAAAGAGAACAATGTATTAAGAGGTATAGAACTAAATATCAAGCTCTCTTGATATTTAATTCTACCTCTTTATATAGAGAACCGAAATGGAACCTGCATCCGAGAGCTGAGTTACAAAATAAGCTTCTTTGACATTTCAAAAGCCATTTATTCTTATAGGAAAAGTGGCAATGACGGATAAGTTTTGATTTTCATTTCAACAAGTTCAAAGTAATAATTCATCCAATTTCTTGCTGCGGAACATTGTTTTATGGCAAAAGTTAAAAGATGAATTGCTTGCTACAAAAAGCGTCAATACCTCTTCTAGACTCAACACAATGACTTGTTAATGATACTTTGAAGTCAGTGGTACAATCATATAGCGTCAGACCACCAGAATCTATAAAAATTGACAACTTTGATTTCATTTAGGGATACATTTGAAAACGTTGTCTCCAGTTCATCCTGCCAGAGACCAGACAATCTGTTTCACAGCCTCTGTTTCACAGCCTCTGTTTCACAGCCTCTGTTTCACAGCCTCTGTTTCACAGCCTCTGTTTCACAGCCTCTGTTTCACAGCCTCTGTTTCACAGCCTCTGTTTCACAGCCTCTGCTTCACAGCCTCTGCTTCACAGCCTCTGTTTCACAGCCAGTAATACCTGATGTGAAACCACTCTATTTGTTGTGTTGTGTCCTTGTGGTATACCAAAAGTGCTTTTTTCGCATGTCTGTTTTTACAAGATTTCCGGGCTTTTGGAATTCTAGACATGACTCTTAGAACCAAGCAGCAATATTCTAGAATTTTATAGAAATGCTTGCAACATGGATGTGCATCGTTTGAATGTTTTTCGGAGAAAGATGTTTAACCTCATGCTTGTATACTACACACTCTTAAAATTTTGCAAATTAGGATATTGGCATTTATCTTACAATTAAAAAGTGCATGGACTTGCACTCCCAAAGTCGTTTATTTTATAAATTTTACGCGGCTGCGTAGTTGGCTTGCATGCAGAAAGAGCTACGTACAAAAGTGCAGAAGATCCTCCTAAAAAGTTATGGAACGAATGCTACTTAAGACAAAAACCTTATGGAACTGCTAAATTTAAAATAGTTTTGTCACTCCCAACAATCGAGAATACGGAAGCCGGTTCCTCTCATTGCTGTCAAAAGTTCGCAGCGATCTTGTGTAACCCATGAATCCAGTTGCAGCCATCTTGTGTAACCCATGAATCCAGTCGCAAAAACCCATGAATCCAGTCGCAGCCATCTTGTGTAATCCATGTATTCAGTCGCAGCTATCTTGTGTTATCCACGTATTCATTCGCAGCCATCTTGTGTAACCCATGAATCCAGTCGCAGCCATCTTGTGTAATCCATGTAACCAGTCGCAGCCATCTTGTGTAATCCATGTATTCATTCGCAGCCAACTTATGTGATCCATGTATCCAGTCGCAGCCATCTTGTGTAGTCCATTTATCCAGCATCCAGACTGCATCCGAGATCCTTTTTGCGCCAGATCTGTGGTGAACACGAGCCTTTGTAGAAATGCTCTAATTGAAAGATAGCAAATTTTGGCGAGTTTAGCAACATTTAGGCCAAGTTTGCCCAAGCTCTACCAGCTTATATGGCAAGCCGTATTTCCGTAGAAATATTTTGGCTAGAATCTGTGGCCAGCAAAAATACCAGAATGCAGTTCAGCATTTCTTAGAGGGGTTTCCAGTGAAACTTTCAATGTTTACTGTAAAGTATCTGTAAAATTAAGTAACCACAAAGAACCTTTTAGTAGTAAAATGAATTCTTAAAAAGAAACTTTAACAATTAGGCCTTGAGCTACATCCCTTGTAAAAAGGGGTATGTGGAAGGGGATATTTGCTGAAAATGCTATGGAATGATCATTAATGTTGAGAATGTCGCCAGCTCGAGTCATGAAGCGAGGCAACTTTAACTTATAAGTTGTTCTAAGTTAGTTGCAGTTTCTTGTGGATTGTGGTGACCCACTGTTAGCGAAGAGAGTGCAAATGTTTACCCCCTACAATCCTCCGCAACCAACATTCAAATGGAGTTTGGAGTGCAACTGCAGTGTAGCTTGTGGTATTTTCCTGACCACATGCTCTTTCCAATTGAATGATTAGAAGTTACTCATGGTATATACATAGATATGCAAGTCGTGGTTGCCAGGCCAGTACGCTTATCAAAACCATATTCGGAGCCGTTGTAACGCCTAGTGAATACATATTTCAACGTGGAATAAACGCAAGTGCTTTGTTTTGAAGTTGAATTATTTTTGAATGAAAAACAACAAATCTTTATTGCTTCACATAATTCTGCAGTTATATATTTAGGGCTTTACTGAAATGATAAATGTATTCAATAACAATCCTAACTTTCATAGATATACTCTGAAATTCGTTTTAGATTTATTATGAAGAATAAATCGTCAAAGATAACATCTCTAAATATAAACTTTTTAATTGAATGAAGTTTGTAAGAGTATCGAAGCTCAAAATTGCTGAAATTTAAGAATACTTTATGAATTATGCAAAACTCAAGTTTAACAAAGACTTGAGAACTTTTGCGTATTTGTGTTATAGCACTGCTTCTTGATAAATTTGTGTATTATTGATGGAGGCCATTCAGAAAGTACGTACCCTCAATTTCATTGATTTTTGGATCCCACCTCCCCTTTGTACGTTTTTGAAGTACCCCCTCCCCATGAGCGTACGTATCAACCCCCAAAAGATTTGAATAGTTTATCTCAGAAAGTTCAAAGTTTACAACATTTGATACGTACCTGATACCTCTGAAGATAACAACTATTTGTGTAAAAATAATTGAGAGTGCAATCTTGCGCGTATAATGTTCAAGAGGCAGTGTCATACATCTAGGATGCTTTGCAATTACTTAGCTTGTGAAATTTACATGAGCGTACGTACATTCTTTGAAGAACCCCGTCCCCCTCTACGTTTTCGTACCGTTTCTTGATACCCTCTCTCCCCTTTAGAGCGTACTTACTTTTGGAATGACCCCATCCAATATCTATTGTACTCTCCTGCTCTTGCTTTATGATGAAGTAAAATATCAACAAAGATTTGAATATATCCATTGATTTTCAGTTCGAGTTACAACTTTAATACCTAAAAATAATTTAAGAATATTCCTCAGCTCAAAATAAAGAAGATAGGAATGTTGAAACTCAGCAGAAAATATTCTTTTAAAAATATAGGTATTCTTGTGACAAGGAAAGGTACACCACATAAGAAGAGGAATCAGCTCAAACATATCATGAAATTGAAATTTTTAAATTTTTATATACATTTTATGAAGAATTTTCAACTTTACTTTCTTGAATAGCAGCAGCCGCTTTACTTCCTGTGGTTTTACAATCAAAGACTGCCGTTTCTTATGTTGTTTTTTTGACGCAAAAGCGCATTTGGTGCACTTTTTTTGAAGCAAAATTGCAAATTTCTAGCCAATTTTCTTTGCATGGCGCTTTCGTTGCAGCTTCTGTGCAAGGTTTAGAAACCATATTGGCTTACCTAGAAGCAGCCCTTGCACATAAGCTGCATCTACAGAACCACGCAAAGATAATTGCCTGGAAATTTGACTAAATAAAGCAGATGAATCGATTCGATGCATGCAAGCGCATGGGCTTTGCACTTCCGTTATTCCAATTGCACTTTCACTCCTTGAGGTAGAAAGATACGGGTACTTTAGAGCTAGTTCATACGATGAGCCATAGATGACCCGAACCTATTATAGCATTGGTTCAGCAATGGCGCGACCGGAGGAGATGAGCCAGTGTTGAACCAATGAACAGCTTGACTGTGGCTCGAGCCGATGCTTTTCTGTGGTTTCATACGTAGAACCGAAGATGAACTTAACTACTCAAATTGCTAAATGCATAGATTCGGCTCATCTACTGTTCATCATATGAAATACCTCTTAGTTTACAGCAGCTTACCAAGGGCCTCTAGGGGGAAGGATGATTCTTGACTTGTTACGCTATTGCTTATTTTAGATGGAGAGCCAAAGTACGGAGCGTAATGACAGGGGGAAGGGGTCTCAGAAACGGTAAACTTAGCTTTACGTAACGGTGAATGACCACTTAATGTATATTTTGCAGAAGAAACAAAGCTATTTTAATTGAGTTTAGCTTTTAATGTTCTCTTCTGTTTTTGAGCTTGATCTATCTGCAGGGCCGCATTTAAGTCGGTTGGGGCCCTGGGCCCAGACTTGATTTGGGCTCCTTTAAATACACCTAAAAAATTTTGTCACGTGTATAGTACCAAGCACCCTGTTAGCATGAATTCTTATGGACATGGTCGCAAGGTAAGTTTATAAGGGGACTTGTAATTCACTGGTTTTTCGAAATTTTGCTCGGGGCCCCCTAAATCTAAGAATTTTAGGGGGCCCCTGGGCCCATGGGTAAATGCGTCTCTGTCTATCTGTTTGTAGGCTTCATTTTATTGATGCCTTTGCAGAGATGCTATCTATGCATTGTGGCTCGTGTGGACTGGTATCTATGACTTCTGAAAAGGACTTGCTGACTTGCTTACATGCGTTAATATCGGCTGCTGCGAGGGAGCAAATATTCTTTGTTTATTCGCAAGTGGCTTCACAATCAATTTCAAGGATCTGGCGTAAAGTGAAAGGAGACTAGCGAAGAACCATGGCTAAATCTCTATCTATCGCCTTCTTTGCACTGGTATTGCTCGTGAAGACGACTTCAAGTCAGTTTCCATGCCAGGTGAATCCTGTACCATACAGCGGCCCGCCAATTCCAAGCATCCCAGACACTTTTTCTATGGATGTTATTAACACTGCCATGCGTGAGGACGGGACTATTTTGTATAAAAATGTAAACCATTTGTACGTTGATGCCGGAAGGAAATTGGCAGTTGAAGGTATGTCGTCTGTTTATTAAATGGCAATTAGTAAAGGGATATTCTCGAATTGCTTAGGAAGGTCATATCGACTCAGCTGAATTTGTGGTAACAGCCACGATGCCGTCACATGACAACAAGTGCCATATTGTATATTGATTATTACTAATGAACAATTGTGCGTCTGCAATTAATTGGATTGAAATTTTGCCTTGCGCGGGAGATTTCTCCCCCAAGCGCATCAGCTGTCTGCTGCAGTTGCAGCCACGCAATTCTTGCAAAGTGATTACTCCAGTCGCGCAAAATTCTACTTGCAATACAGTTTATATGCTCTCAGCCACTTACATACAGTACCAGCCACAACATTTCCATCAAAGCTACGTGACGAAGCATGGTGCGACCAAACACACACACGCGCGCGCGCGCGCGCGTCTCAGCCTTATAAATATAAATCTTCTTTAATCAAAACCTTTCTTGATGCTATTGTGATTCAATCAACACCCATATTAATGTTTGTCTGGCAGATCTGCTGAATTTGCGATAATAGAACTAACACCAAAAAACATCTTAAATGCCAGAGAAGCATCCAATATAGCTGCATGCATGTATAGTATTTATGGTTTTCACACCCACGTTACAGGCCTTAGCTCCATTTCTCTAAGGAAGATGGCGGTCTCTGAACCCACATACAAATATAAACATAAGCACACACATACACACATGAAAAGCGCGCACACACACAAATACCCACACACGCACACACAGAGACATCGGGGAGGTCCGAGACGTACAATTTCTGTCCTACCAGACAAACCCCCTGCCCATTTTGTCAAAGTGTTCAAACTGGTATGTGGCCATTGTGAAAAAGTATGCGTTTGCATCATGGTGTTATTAGAAGTTCTTAGACTTACCTTTTGAATCTGCCTGCAAGTCTTAACATGTAATTGTTAACCCCTTTTTGTGTTGCTATTCATTTCGTATTTTGTTCATATTGATATGCATAGGCAGAAACACTGCAATTCATTGAATTGTCCTTCTTAGCATTTCAAGATCATTTGTAAAATGTGTGGGTTGGCAATTTCTGCAAAATTCTTTAGTTATGGGATGTTAAGGGCTATTCACCCGTTATGTAACACCTCTATGGAGTAGGGAGGGTGCCGTGATTAGTTACACTATTTTTCAATGTCTATGAAGGCCTATGCTACAGAGTGTTATGAGAGGGGGAGGGGGCCTCAGTGGTGTTATGTAACAGGTGAATGACCCCAAATAAATGGAAACAAGTGGTAAAATTTTTGGAAATTTAGAACTTGGGGGCCCCTTACTTTTATGTACCACAGAGTCTATGAAAGCTAAATAGTTGATAGAGGGAATGAAATTGGGTGATATTTACGTTGTGTACCTTACCATGAACTAAGGTGGCTACCCCCACAAACATGGTGGTAGCCCCCTTAGTTCATGGAAAGGTGGGCTAGTTAGGTGGGTAAATGTAGAAGAGGGACTTCATTTAAGATCCCTCTTCTACATTTACCCACGTAGCTATGATTCCTTAATGGAGGCTCTACACGGCCTGAGTACTGTACAAGTACTCAGGGTCTTTTAGAGTCAAATATAGTAGAATGGCGCCCAATACCCCAGACCAGAGAGTATGGCATGGTCAAACTGGAGATATTATTGAGCTTATGTTCTTGCACACTGGCTAGGTTTTGGATGTGGTCAACACAAGGAGTGTATCTGGGGGTGGTCCTAATAAGAATGGCTTATTTCATAAGTTGTAGCAAAATTTCATTTGTGACTAAATTTTGTGGGTATTCTGAGCATAGCTTGAGCTAGAAAAAACTGTCTCAGAAAGCTCTCAGGGTCCAGTAAAAGTAGCATTTAATTCAAGCCATTGGGCAGCATTTAATTGTTATTAAGAGAAATGCCAATTTGATTTTGTTCATTAAAATCCAAATTGAAAAAATAGCCTGCTTGCTTCCTGTAATCCATGATCTATTTACTATGAAACAGATTTGACATCAAAACTGTACACTGACCCCTTAATCTGGTTTTATCAAATTTTGAAGAATTAGAGTGAAAAAGAAAAGTGCTATGAAGATCTTCTGTTTCACTGTCACTTGCATGTATACCATCATTATAAGTAAGCAACATTCACACCAGTATACCAAGGAAAAGACAGTATTTCTGGAATTGCAACCTCTGTAAATCAAGTTTATTGGTGCACACCATTACACTAGAATATGCTTGCTGTGGACATTGGTATACTGTGCAATTTGCTGTGGCACAGTGAAGATCTTGTCTAGAAAGGCCATATACTACAGTGTGGCAAATGTTTGGTGTGTAACACCCCTGCTCCATGCAATCATGGGAAAACCCTTTAATTTACAATGCTATCTAGAACACAATTATGTAAGAGCTCTCAACAGTTGATGTTAGCATTATCAATTGTAAATTTTCTCTCAGTAATTTGCAGTTAAGTTGAGTCTGTTGCCTGCAATTTATCACCTTTCGCTTAGTTCAAGGTGGTGATTATAACAATGGAGGAAAGAGAACAATTTATGATGGTAATAGAAAACAGGCCATGGTGATTCAGGGACGTACTTGCAATATTCAGAGCTTTTCTGATGTCATCATGGATGCTGATTCAGTGTATAACCCAACCCTCTTCACTACTGGAAATGAATTTTTTCGTTTTGGAGCTGGGTTCAGTCCAAAGTTTTTTGGTAACAGCTCCTATATGTCTGCAATGTAAGTAGTTGCCAGCAAAATTGAATTCCTTAATTTCAGATAATTTTGTAGCAAGCTGATAGTGTCCAGATATGAATACAGTTTGAGAGCATTTCAGTAAAATACCATTTACTTTTTTCTTTCTTTATATTTACTTTTGCATTTATGATTTGTGCCCTGTACTACACCAAAGATATAATTTTTAATACCAATCATCAGTGGTAGGGTCATTCCACAGTATTTTGTCTGTTGCAGAGACTACATCCAGAGCAATAACATCAAGGATATCTTTCCAGTCACAAAACACAACAAACCTATTCTGGGCTTGCATTGTAGGTGTATATGAGGGCTTCATAGCAATGTATAAAACTTTGATTGAAGTCAAAAGAGGGAGAGACCACAAAGAATCAAATAGCTGCTGTGGAGACTACACAGAAAATCTCCTTTTTTAATAAATTTCTTTGCAACAAGAAACAAGAACAAAGTGACAGACTAATGCTAAATAACTATTGAAAACATCAAAACATAATGGCCTATAATCTATCCTGAAGACTTTAATTTTGAAAACTACGAAGATTCAATATTGTGACCTTGTTGGTATTATTCTCTTGAAGCATACAATGTTGATAATGAAATTTAATCCCTAAAGATCAAAACTATTAGTAAGAATAATAAAGTTGGATAACTTAAGACTTAATTGCACAATATGTAGAATGCTAGTGAACCTTTCTGGCAATGTATTTTTAAAAAATAGCTTCTTTTCCATCAACCACATCAATCTCAACAGGGCTATTCCCTTTTAAACTCACTGGCACATAGAACACACAAGTGCTGGGGTCCTCAGGTTTTGTAGGTACTGAAGGAAGAACTTTGTGTAAACCATCAAGTAATAGCCTGATGTTCTCATCATATTTACAGACAAAGACTTCCTGGCCCAAAGGAGTGATTGGTAGAACATTTGATAGTCTCCCGGAAGCAAACTTAGAAAGAGCAACTGTAAAACTGGATTCTTTTTTAACCTTTCACATACTTCAGAGATTTTATACAAAAATAGACTTTCCTCTCTTTTTTTTACAGTTGCATAGTCTTTGCAGCCAGGACACATTCTGATAATGCCATCTCTCATGTAGAGCTCCTCAATTGATTTCAAATCTTGATCCTATAGTGCATCAGATCACCTCTTTCTTTTTCTTTTTTTTCAAGTTTCATTCACTTGACTAAATGATCAGAAACCTCTAGAATTGACTTGCATTTTCTTTGGGACATTTGTTGCAATACTTTGGCAACCACTTGGGGGACTTTTGATGGACTTTTTGGTACACTTCTATCTCCTTTTCTCACAGTTGACTTTTGAATGAATCACTGCCTTATAGTTGTATTTGCTCTGATTTGCAGCTGTTCCTCTACAGAAAAAGTAGACTTCATTTTGATGTATTCATTTTAATATATCTATTGTTTGTGGCACACAATTGACTTTTAAATGAGACCTTGCACTAATATGTTTAGTTAGGAATATAATGTTTAAAAAATTGTGTCAGGTTGTGCAACTATATGTATGATCTGCAGTCCCTAAACCTTATTTTTTTCCATGAATGTGGTACAGGTGAGTTTTTTATCAAGTCTCACTGCCACAAAAAGTTAGGTTGTATTTGAAGATATCTGGATGCCTGCAATACCCTAATAGACTCTCCATTGATAGGATATCACAGTGGGGGTAACAGAGACACTCAGGGCCTTAGGAGTGCTGTAAGACTGGGGTCCTATCCTTTTTCACATCAAATCAGAGGCATTATAGCACCTCTAGGCTAGGGGGTCAAGTTAAAAGATTTTCCAATAAAATTTGAAACCTTTATCTTTGCCAACAGCAAGTCCAAAAATTATCCAATGACATTAACATGTCTGAAAAGTTTTTTAAAGTTTGGTGGGAGCCATGGCTCCCAGCCCCCTGGCTATGACACCCCTGCATAAAATGATACAAAAGGCCCATCTCTTAACAATTTGATGGGCTCCCTTAGTTGCTCAGAAACTTGGGGCCCCTAAGGTCCTAACCCTATCTTACATCAGTCATGCCACTGGGTTAGAAAATTTGTCTTAGGAAGTCCATATAGAGTATGTAATATTTTTTTACAACAGATGCATAGAATTGCCTATTTGCTTGTTTAACTGACTCACATTCTTTCTTGTGGAAAGCATGCAGTTCATATGGTTAGTTAATGTTGCTGATAGGAATTACTGTGTTCTGATACTTTTTGTAGGTTTATTTTATCCATAGGGCCAGTGTTTGGCAAGAGTGTATTCCATCTCTGGGCGGTGATGAAATGGTAAATGTATCAGTGATGTATTTCTTTAACAAAGACTCACAAAATGGCATGAAATTTCTTGGATATCGAGCACAAGCCATAGCAAATAGTTCTGTTTTCTCTGAAGCTCAGAACATTGTTGTGGGAAATCCTTTCCCTGACATGCTGAAAGTTCCTTCTGGTAATACTGAAATCATGTCCTTAACTATTTATTTTTGAACTTAGCCCATCTATGTCATTTTTGATCATAATACACATTTGTTTTATAAGAAACAAGTATCTGGCTTCAGCCTGGATGTTACTTACCATTTTGTCAAGTCCAACCAAAAATGTTTCTAAAGTTTTTCTTACATTTAAAGACTTCCAATGACAGCAATAACCCAGATTAGGTAATTATGTTGCAAGAAAAGGATGCTTAGGTTTTATGAGGCATGTAATGGATGTTCATTTTAATTTCTTGCTAGTTTGATAAAAAATTTACTAGTAAGAACAGTATTTATTATTAACGTTAGAATTTGAAACTCAGCATGCCTATGTTTCTTAAATGTTTTTTAGTTTTTGCCTAATTTCAGCTTGATGTTTCTTATAAACAAGACATGTATTTGCTAACTGTTTTCTTTCATTTCTTTGTGTGCTTTGTCATGGAAATCCAAGTTGACTACTTATTCTAGCATTGCTTGACCTAGCATTGTCAAACACCTGACCTGTCAACCATATTGTAGCTTACCGTACCATATTCCATTCATTTTCCAGGAATTATGAATAACTTCACAATATCCATCAATTTTCTTTATCTTTTAGATATATTTTGCAACATGTCACAAACAAGCTACCAGATGCCCAAAATGCCAGATGAATTTGAAATGAATGTTGAGTTTCTTATGCATCGCAATAAGAGTGGTTACAATGCTAGAGTAGGTTGATGCCACTGTACCATTAAAGTTGTCCTCATTTAAGATTTGTCTCAAATATTTGAGAAAGGTTTCAGTGTTGGTTGTAAGGCTGTTTAGCACACCAACAAAACATAGGAAGCCACGGACAATCTTAGTCTTGTTTTTATTCAATGCAGCAATGCAAGGCAGCCTTGATCAATTAGATCAGGAAATAAAAGCATTTTCAACTACTGAGAATATCATTTTTTGATGCACTGATTTGTTTCATTTTGCAGAAAAAACTATAAAGAGGAAAGACCATCAAATAATCTCTTCAAGTACCATTTTCAGCTAGATAGAATTACAGGGTTCCCACCTCTCCTAAAATCCAAAAAT
Organism: Cassiopea xamachana; assembly: GCA_900291935.2. Taxonomy (NCBI): domain Eukaryota; kingdom Metazoa; phylum Cnidaria; class Scyphozoa; order Rhizostomeae; family Cassiopeidae; genus Cassiopea; species Cassiopea xamachana. The sequence continues at coordinate 1,571,304 of OLMO02000238.1, forward strand.
ATCATAGAAAATGGAAACTATGCTAAAAAATCTTGAAAAAACCCTAAAATTTCAAGAATATTTTGTTGTTCTCCTAACTTTCTCCTAAATTTTTCATAAGTTAAATTTCTTTTCAGCAGTTTTGTTGCTTAATAAATTATTTTGTGATAGTTTATCACAATAAAAATGGTCAAATCTTAAATTCTCTCAACGTCTAAAATGAATGTATTATTTTTTGTATAGGCACAATGACGGTTTTTGCTATACCAAAACTTTTCTGCTATACCATAATGACCTCAAAGTTTACCGACTTTCTCTCAGGAATCTGTAAAGCATCCTAAAATGTGCGGAGAAATCTGCTAGATTCTCGTAAATATCCTAAAAAGAAAATTGTTGAAAAAAGAATGGGAACCCGTATTACAACACATTATGTGGCTGTATGACGAAATCCTCGTGATCATGACTATCCCCTCGTGATTATTTTGACTACATTAGTCATTCTTTTATGGCCTATCTACTTTTAATTCAGCCAGTAGGTAATATTACATACTAAATAATGGCTATGGTAGCAAACATAGATAATAGAACAATTAGGCTACGCAACAAAACAAAGGGACATTCTTTTATGCCCTATCCAATATGAACATTCGATTTTGGTCATTGGAACCACCATTTCAACTATTCAATCGCTGCTTGGAGTTACCCTGCATATTTTTCCGTCCTTTTGGGTGTCCTTATTTGTAGAAACGTCATAAAACGCCAGAAATAGTAGCAATCTGTTGATACCTAACAGCGTTATTTTATGTGAAGGAGATTATAGAAAATTCAATTTTCTTTATCCCGTCTAATGTGTTTGTAGGACTATGTGGATACAAAGGAAAAGTATTTCAGGTCGGACCATCATCACAAGGAAAAGAAAACTGGGAAAATTGTTCCGGTTCATGAAATTCATGATTTCAACACTGGTAGGTTAGCTGATCTCTTATCTTAAAAATTGCCGAGGTTACACTGAGTCTACTGCAGAAACATGGAATGACAGAAATCTGATTTGGCTAATTTTCTAGTTAGACACTTCTCATATATTTCATTATAAGAAACAACATAGTTTGATTTTATGTGCTGACTCATCAATGACTTTTATTCGTGTGACGTACAACCTGCCAACTTACGCACCCGATTTAGCTTGTCCTCAGTGCCTGAAGGAATTTTCTTGTTGTCCTGCATTGTTATTCATCAAGTGCAGTTTTTTGCTAGCTCATTGTTCCATATATGTTGCTCCATATGTGTTTAGGTTTGGATGTGTTGTGTTTCGTATGCCTGAATTCGTAGCCACGTAGATCATGCCGTCATTCTTCTTGCTTAGAGGAAAACTCCATTTGCCTTTCACCCCGATTTCAGAAGTGCAAGGAATCACGATGATCACACGTTTTTTTTTATAAGAAAGTCATTATTTCGCCTGAGCCTCAATTTTCTGAACATTTCCCGAAATTGAGCCTAAGATTTCTTAAATTTTTCTTAAATTTTACTGAAATAAACTGGCTAGAATGGTATACACTTTCGTTAATAATATTGTATGCTTGAATTTGAATTCCATCTTTTACATTTTGAATGCAATAACGACGAAACACCGCTTTTTAGCCTATAAAAACACGTAATTTTGGAAATTGAGCCTCGTGATTTTCTTAAGATTTTCTTAAGATTTTGACGATTTGAGCCTCATTTTCTTATAAAGTTTTTTCTTATAAAAAAAAGTGTATTCCACTAGGGAAAGTTTTTTATGCTGGCAACAAATTAAGTTTCATTCTCTATTGTGATTTCTTTTGGCTTGGATTATCAGAGTCGTGCTATCCTTATAATAATTTTTGCAAACTTCTTTTTCATCAACATATCTTTACAGTACAAGTACAAATCTCACACTATGGTAATTTATACTTGGCTAGCTTAGAATGAAAATATTTAGACTACACGCTAAACTTGACATCAACATGTAAAATAATGAAATAACAATAATAGCGAAGAAACAAAAGAAAAAAGAAAGAACAAAGATATTACTAGTTTAGGAGCTCCAGGTCACACCCTGATTTGTTCCTCATGCAGAATATATAATAAGTTGTGCGGATAATTATTGTTGATAGCTTGGAGAAAATGAACCTAAGACCACGATTTTCATTCCTCTTTCATTCCACATATGAAGAAATGAGTCAGAGCAGTTACGAAATATACTAAGGCAGCTAATTCACAGGCTAACAAATTTTATTTTATTTTAATCTTGCAAAATCTGTAAGAAGGGGGCGATACTTAAGTTCCATGTGATGAACATTATTGTCTAAATTTGCCTCAAAACCTACAGTTAATTCTATGATGTAATGGGTGTTGTCAGCTGTAGAAAGAAGGATATCAGGTCAAAGATTGTCAGCAGTAATGGTACAAGGAGAAAGATATATGGTATAAACTTATCTACAGTACCAAAGTGTTCTTACTGTCATTGCACGTCTTTACAGTGACAAGTGTAACACGGCATTTTGACTTACCGTTTACCAGGTTCCGTACTATTGTCATAGCATGACACTCATTTGGTATTTACTCTTTGGTACTGAATTATCGCCCCCTGATTTTCCCCGCGCTTACTCCAACCCCCCCCCAATTATTACTTTCGAGGATTTCATGCGTGATATTGAGTTTCTTCTAAGGCATCTTCAGTCAAACCAACATCACTCTTTATGCTCATCTTTGTGCTTCTTCTTGACGCATGAAAGCAAATGTGAAAGTAGCTCATCGAAGTATACGTATTTTCTACTTTTCCAACCTTCCCCCATTTATTTCAACTCCCCCTAATTATTTGTTTTCAGGAAATTCTCCAACCCCCCATTTATTCTCACCCCACCATTATTCGATACTCTAGAGTACACAAGATCTTTCTGATTAGTTGAATGGTTGCAGATTGTTGGAGTTGAAGAAANAAACTGATGTTTTTACTAGTGATGGTTTATGCTTTGCAGGTCTCTCTTACACGATTAATTCACGCACATTTGATTGCGAAATGGCACCATTGACAAATGGAAGTTGGGACGTCACAGAAACTGAAGATCATCACCACATTCGTATGCGAACTACTGAGGAATTCTTCGGACGCGATCACACAGATTTTGTTTACGAAGGAGTCACTACAGTTAGAGGAATACCAGTTGATGTATTTTCTGCTATACGTCCTAGCCGAAGACATCCAAAAGAGATGGTAAAATTAAGTTAGAAACACTTGCTAAAGTCGAATGCCTAACTGGCTTATTTTGCATCCTGCGTTTGGAAGGCGATCTGCATATCTCATTTTTTGTGCATTTTAATTAAAATGTTCGGTTTCAAATGCTCGTCTATTCAAATAAACGCACACCTTGGTTATTATAACCTTGACTGGGTTATGTGGTTGAGATTTAGTGAGTCAACAGGATGCAGAACACTATTCAGCATGAGAAAATCATACTGTCCATTGTAAGCTGACTAAATTGTGGACGGTTCATTATTTTTGCCTCAGGTTGGGACTGAAGAGAAATGTTTATTTTGATAATGTTTTTGTTGCCCAATCTTGTGCGCTATAAAAATAGTATTTACCCAACCAATATAGAGCTATTAAAAAAAATTCTACCCAACCTTTGAGGGGCAAAAAAGTAATATACCCAACCTTAAGGCTGCCTGAAAATCATTTACCCAACTTATTTTTCTTAGGCCTTAATTTGAGGCATAAATAATGAGCGGTCCCTTACTAGGTATTTTCCACTAATTACGTTCGTGTCACTCAATGTTATATCTTAAAAGAGCAACTCAAAACATGTAATGAATTTATATAATGAGTACAGTGACTGTTTACAAGTGTATTAAGGATGCTAATAGTGGTCCCAATTTTAAGTCAGACCATTGGGGATTATGAGTTGCGATTATGTAAAAATTCGTTTATATATTAATAGTGGGTACAGTCATTATTTGTTCAGTGTTTTGCTGGCGGTTATTATACTTGTAAATAAGTATTTTCATTTTCCCTTCTCAGGTCATTCGAAAATGGCACTATTCGACACCTGATTGGAAGATTGGTGGCGTAGAAGGGCCTTTGAACGACACACGAGTGCCCATTATGTTAAAGTTCATTGGCAATGGATCAATTGTTACAGCAAATATGTTTAATTTCGACCCCATTGAGCCGACGAATCATATATTATGGCCATTAAGGTGAGTGCCTCATTTGTGACTTATTACTAAGCGTGACCAACTTTGACTAACCATAACCAATACAATAAATAAAGTACAGTAAAGATGGCTTAACTTAGGGTTCTTACGGGTTTTAGAGAGTTTTGGAAAGTGGTAGTGCAATTTTCCAAGACCTGAAGAGTTTTGGAAAAAGTAAGATTTTTCAAATTGACTATGGAAACGTTTTGGATGTCTGTTTGGAGAAATTCTAAAATATCCTGAAATGGCTATAACTTGGTGTCATACTAAATATTTTGTATGTTTGTTCAATCTACTATTTATGTTTAAAACATAATTCACAAGCAAATCGTAAAACATAGCATTAAAGCTAATTTTTTTTCTATCGTTATGGGAATTCAGAATGCAAACGAAAATATATTTAATGGTTTTGGAAATTTTATAATTTGGCTTTTGAAATTTTTTGGAAATACTATTGAAGGAGTTTGTGCGAACCTTGATAGTAGCAATAAAGATGGTTAGAGTAGACTGTTGCATTTGAGTGGCCGTTGATTAAAGTAGCTCAACATCCAGCAACATGCTTGGCTATGATATGATTTGAAGTTTAATACTGATAATGGCTATCACTTCCAGCATTTGCAAGGGTGACCAAAGTCAAGCTATTTTCAGCCAATACAAATTTGAATCTATAAAGAGGCGAATAAGTTAGTAGAAGCAACACGGATCAGTTTCTTTTGCTTTTTCAATATTTTATTTCACGCTTTTTAGACAGTGCTACAAAAACAACAGGCATTACATGTACTTCCGCTTGCATGGCCAGTTCGATAAACTTGGAGTGACCAATCAGAGGGGTCTAACAAATGCATTAAGAGATTCTTTGTCCAAAGCAGGAAAGATCTCTAAGCTACGAGTTTCTTCTATTTTGGTATGTCAGCTTTATATTTCATGGTTAACGACAATTCAGTAACTTGGAATGTTTATTTATTCAGTACTTGCTTGATTGGAATTAAGTAGGTACAAGTAAAGAAAGAAAGATGGGTGTTTGTGTTTCGTCGTGCATATTTGGAATTATCCTAAGTTATCTTGAAGGTAGGAGCTTATTGGCACACGCCCTGTTTCATGTGTACAAACTTTTTTGATAAGTTAACATAAACTGCGACCCAATTTATGTTAGCCTATCAGCAAGCCACAACGACTGGTTAAACTCACTGCAAGATCGAGCAAAGCGTTTGATTTGTTCCAGTACAGCTCAATTGTTGGTTGACATTGTGAATCATAGAAATCGGTTTACATGTATTGATGTATTTAAATAGTTGCACCAGATTAGACACTTAACACCAAACAAATATAACTGGATAAGTTACAACATAAATACCCGTGGTAATATGTCCTTATTATGCCTTCCGAAAGTCAAAACTGAAATGTTTAGGAAATCCATACATTATCAAGGAACTGCCATCTTTAATAAATTACCGTGAGAGTTAAGAGAAGAACCCTCTAGTGTACGTTTTAAAAATACATTAAGAGACTACTATAGGAAAACATAGTCAAAAATCCCTTGGAAAACCCTTGAAATTTCGTTTGAATGTTGGCCGCCCTGGAGAGGCTTCCCCTGTTCCTCCTGCTTCAATTCATGCACATCACTCTCCCTTCAACTTTGCTATACACGGAATAGCTATGCTCAGGGATGTGCATAAGCAACTGTATTTGTGGGGCGTGCTCAAAAATTTTTGGCATAGCTTGGCTAACTCTGTAAAAAAGGGTAAAGAAGCACTGTGACCAATGAGATGTTAAATCCCCTTTATCATGACCAGTGGTCTTGCAGCTTCGTATACATTGGGGTGCCACGTCCACCCACTACACCCAATCTAGTTCCCCCTTTTTCAAAATCGTGCTGGCTACGGGGCTCTGCATCACGACTTATTTTCTATTTATTTGAATTTCTCTTAGAATACAAAACAAACATGACTTCATTCATTAGAACTGCTGGTCTGTTTTGTTTTTTGTTTATATAATATGGTAGCACATGCACAAAGATTTTAAAAGTTACGAATTCTAATAAAATAGTGCTTATGGGCCTAAAAAAGTAATTAGATTGATTATTGAATAGAGATTGCATTGATTTATGCTAATAATGTCATTACAGTCATAAACTGATTTGATTTGACTTGTGTCAATTTGGTGTTTTGAAATTGAAAGGGAACCTCTGTTGATAAATTGTGTGATTAGTCCTCAATTCCATGTGACTTTTCTCTGTGTTAGATTCGTCATTTTCTCTCTCCACCTTGCAGTCGTGTAGATCAGTGGTTCCCAACCTCCTCTTTGCCCATTCCTGCCTCATCACCTCTATAAAGAGTCCTAAACGCACACCATGTAGTGATGTACAAATTGTACGATTGCAAAACTGAACTCCATTTTTAGTTGAAGATGCTGTGATTATGCTTATTAAATTTGCTATGTTTTTCTTATTTTTTTGTTTTCGTTATAGAGTTGCGCATTCACAA
>OLMO02000238.1:1587889-1598289 GCA_900291935.2 Cassiopea xamachana
TATGGAACATATTTTATCGCCGTTGTAAGTAGCTTAATTAGTATCAATGTAAGTTTTTGGAGATTTTTTTTAGTAGGTTAGGTTTTCCGTTTAATTTAATCAGGACACACGTTGATAACAGCATTACATGTTGAAGTGTCAATTCCTGTATAAATATTCGTATTATTATTATTTTTTATAACTTATTGTGTGGATATGTGAGAGCACTGGGAGGGAACTGGGGATTTGGGGCATGCCCCTAGACAATTTTTAAGACACCACCTTGTAGGACATGGGAATAGTACCCTTTTTCAAAATGAAATGTAAGCTGTATTCACAACTGATAGTTATGTGGAGAAGGAATACTAACTCCTCAACCTGGTTTCTTATAACTTTTAAGACTTTAAATGAGAGTTCACACCTGCGCGCCAGAATGCCTGCCTGTACATGCCGGCACATGGGCCAATTTGGGCTTGCACACTGGAGTTCTTTACCAGAAGCACCATACTCTGAGTTTGGTTTTACAGTACTACTTTTAAAATTATAAGCAATTTGCCATCATTTGTATCAGTAGGTAACAATGGTGTTGTACCATGTTGCCCCTCTACTACACCCCGATGATCCCCCTCTACTACACCCCTGCAGATAAAATTTTATATAGTTATACCTTTGTCAAATTTATATTTACAGTAGCTCTATGTTAATGTGCCTTAGCAACAACCAACTTCACTATGCAATTACATTTGGAAGGTGTGCTCTCGCTAGCTGCAATGTATATTTTCAAAATCGTTGAAAATAATTTTTTCTCAGAAATGATGGTAATTCTGTGTGAACATTTAATTAGTGGGGACTAGCATGTTCCAATGGAGGGGCTATAGCCCCCTCTAGCCTTCCCCTGGTGCCACCCCGCTCTGATGGCCTGACAAGTTCTAAATCTGTGGATAGAAGAATTTAGGGTAAAATAGTTATGAAAATAAGCTAGTAAGCTTTTTTTGAAGCTTTATAGACAACTATTAAAACAATCAAATTTCCTATAGACCACATTAAAGAATTCCTATGGGCCATATTTAAGGTACCTATGTTTTCTACATCCAATTTATAGCTTTTGATTGTAACAAAACCATCAAGCCTTTGGACCATGAAAGCATTTCAGAAAAACTGATTAGGTGGTCTGAGTAAAGCAGACAGTAGTGTAGCCATAGGGGGTGGGGGGTTTCCCGCATCCCCCCAATATTCAGCTTGTTGGAACATTTGATGAATATCAATAGTGCTTGTCAATGTTATATTGCTGATACAACTCAAAGAAAGTCTTATTTGTTGGCAAATTGGTTTCGAACAAAGTCTGTTTGTCAGCAAGTTTGAGTTATGCACCCCATTAACAAGTATCTTTAGCTTTGCCCCTGAAAGCGGATCATTTTGGCCAAGCAGACCTATTGGATCCGTACAATGAAGTAAAATTTCAACTTATTCAGGGTACGACTTAAGCGAAGTATGTGGACTTGGTTTTGGCGGATAAATCAGAGGGAATAAGAAATCAATCCGACTAGGCTAATGTTGACTTATCAGGTGCACTGCTTAGCAGGATTGGGCTGTATACGAAACATGAGATTGTAAGAGTGCTCAACATTTGATGTTAGCAATATCAATTTTTGCATTTTCTCTCAGTAATTTGCAGTTATTAAAGTCTTTTGTCTGCAATTTATCACCTTTTTCTTAGTCCAAGGTGGTGATTATAACAATGGAGGAAAGAGAACAATTTATGATGGTAATAGAAAACAGGCCATGGTGATTCAGGGACATACTTGCAATGTTCAGAGCTTTTCTGATGTCTTCATGGATGCTGATTCAGTGTATAACCCAACCCTCTTCACTACTGGAAATGAATTTTTTCGTTTTGGAGCTGGGTTCAGTCCAAAGTTTGTAGGGAAAGTGTCTTCAGAGTAAGTAGTTTTCAACAAAATTGAATCCCATAATTTCAGATTGTTTTGGAGCAGGCTGATAACATTCAAATATGAACCTAGTGTGAGAGTATTTCATTAGAAGTAGAAATTCCTACTTGTGTAAAGGAGCTGAGATTCTTGCAAAATATCTTGCAACTTAGGTGTAGATTTAGGCCTGTGTTCAGTCTTTAAATCTCATCTTATCAGCCAAATAGTGCTAAATATCAACTTATCACTAACTTTTTCACCTCTTCTTCTCTAAGTGCTTTTCATTTTATTTAGTAACAAAATGGTTGCAAGACTTTCTTAGCAGACAATTTTCAAGCTCTATTGTTCAATGCATGCGTATTGGTAGAATGTGGAAAATTACATTTATTAGTCACAAACAGAAGATAGACTGTTGAAGGAGAGACAAATTGACATGTGTCGTACTTTAAGCATAGATAACTGGAGACCTTCCCTTGACTCCCCAAGAAATGGCACTGTCACAATCTTAAGCTGTCTGCATAAAAGGTAACATAAATTGCAGATAATATGCAGCCATTTACACAAACTGAGTTTGAGAGTGTAACAGTATACTTCATACATGAAGCCCGCAGGAACTGAAAAGCTGATTTAGCTTTATCTTGCCCCCCCACTTTCAAAATTGATGTGTGACCCCTGTTCTAAAAGCTATAAGAGCATTGATGGGAATCAAGAAGGTGAACTCAGCAACTATTGTTCATGTTAGCCACAGTGTGTTGCATTAAATTGTCTTTCTGTTCTAGTGTATTTCATGTAGCTCGACTTTCTTCATATAGCATGCTGGAATGGCAAGAGTGTATTCCATCTTTGGGCAGTGATAAAATGGCAAATGTATCAGTGATGTATTCCTTTACAAATGACTCCAAAAATGGCATCAAGTTTTCTGGATACCGAGTACAAGCCACAGCCAATAGCTCTATCTTCACCGAAGCTCAGAACATTGTTGTGGGAAATCCTTTCCCAAACATGCTGAAAGTTCCTCCTGGTAATACTGATATTATATTCCTTTACTATGTATTTTTGACCGTGGCACATCAATGCCATATACTACTACAATTTTCACTAGCTGCTTTCTTTGACCAACAAAATTTTATCTCTGTGTTTCTTTTATGATCCAAATCCAAGGTGAAATACTCATTCTAGCATTGTTTAGCCCAGCGTTATAGAATGCTTGGCCCGTCAGTCACATTGTGTAAGGTCAAAGTTGACAGAGAATTGTTGATATACAGCAGTGGTTTTCAACTAGGGCTCCATGGAAACATAGGCTCCAGTAATTCAGCCTAAGGGTTCTGCCAGAAGCTATGAAAGTGCTATTATCAACTTCTTCTTCTCCCCAAGTCAGTTAGTGCTCAATGCACTGCTGTGTTCATTACCAGAGCATGCACCCACTTCTTGGTCAACAGCCTGATTAACAGTTATATTTTTAATTCTCCTGTGTAAATGAAGGGGTCCTTGCACCATGGGAATGCATCCTTGGGGTTCCACTCCACCAAAAAGGGTGAAAACACTGATGTACAGTATACTGCTGATAATTGGGACCCACAAAGGGAATCCAAAATAAGTCCCAGTTAGTGGGTGTCCTAGTAAAGCAGGCCTCTAAATAACTGGGACTTGTTGATAGAATACAGTTGTAGTCCCACTTAAGCGGAGGGCCATGTAAGTGTTCACATGCCACCTCATAGCTTCTTAAGTACATACGCATTTTGACATGCACATTTGTAATTCTCATTTAAGCATCTGTCATCTAGAAGTATTTTCCCTTCCCTTTACATATTAAGTTTTCTGAAGTCAGTTGATTCATGCATGGAATCATCTACAAACCGACACTTGACTTAAAGGAATAGTGTTATACCATTTTGGTTTCAGCCTCAGATAAGCAGAACAAAATCTGAAGTTGTATAGGAATTTTCAGGAGAATGGAAAAGTTGCCCTCTGTCTAGGACAAGGCCCTGAAATGAGCAAGCATTGGGTACTTAATGGATCAAGCTCTTCAATTTACTTGATCAGGTTTCAAGTTATTTTAGTCTTCTCGGGGAAATGAGATGCGCACTTGTCAGTGAAAATAAATATGAATTAAAAGGTCAACATAAATTAGAAGCTTAATTGTAACTGAAATAGGAAAAGATTCTTTTTTCTTTTTGTTACTTAATGAGTCTTTTGAAAGTGAAAGGAGAGGGCGCATTCTCAGATTGAGGTTTCAAACCTTTCCACAAATGGGGACCACGGTAAGAAAAGATTAGGAAAAGACCACAGAAAGAACATATTCATCAGCACCAGAATTTGTCAGAGTGATAGTATCAATAGATGAACTTTTAGTAAACAAGTTGCAGAGATAAATTGGTGCAAGACTATTTATCTATGATGTGAGATTTCAGGATTTCAGACTGCAATGAAGAGAACAGAAGAATATTTCATTGATGTTTTGCAAAGATTCAAGAGAATCCAGGCTAGATCGTTACTACTCGAGGCAGTAAGGATTACAAGGCAAACATGGAAGGAATCACAATAAATCGATTGATCAAGCATCTTTTATTTCAGGGCCTGTCTATCATCAAGAATTTGAAAGTGACCCTCCCCGAGACATATTTAGATATTCCTGGCCCAACCTTTAAATGGATAGAGAGCTGAACCATAGTAAGCTTTTGGAATTTAACTTTATAAATACAAATATTTTGTAAGAAGCTTTATCATTCATTGTGCATCAGTGGAAATCATAAGTACCTCCTTGTAGCACAAGATATTATCTACAGAACTAAGACATATCCCTGATTCCAGTCCTCACAGGAGCACCGCAGACAAATGACTATGCAATTGTAATATCTTGAGATATATTTTGCTAAAACAAAATAAATTGAACAGACAAGAAGGGACTACATCTGTATGCAAAAGAAATTATCAATAGTTTATGTGTAAAAAAAAGCAATAGATGTTATGATAAGCTTAAGTATGAGCACTTGCAATCTGTAGGTTTTTAGCATGTAATGACAGGGAAAGACCTTAGGGCCTATAACAATGCCCTAACAAAGAAAAAACTTAGAAAAGGGAGAAAGGTTAAGTGGGTAGAGAGATAAAGTCAAGTTTGTTGATGTTAGATTTGAAGGATGATAAGTTGTAGGTTTCGGGGAAAGCAGGGAGGGTAATGTTTTCCATAGTTAAGAAAAATGCCAGTAGTACCTTAGAAGCTCTATTAAGCTCCCTTCTCTAATAAGCCCCCTCTCTCTTAAGCCCCCCTCTGTATGCCGGTATTATACTTCAGTGTCTGAACATAATGCCGCACAAACAAATAACTTATATAATTCTACTCTTGATACAAGTGTCGCAATCGTTACTAGAAATTCATGGTTTGAAAATTTGCTATCCCTGTCTTGCTATCCCTGTATTTGTCCTAGCTCTACGCTGCCCAAGCTCACTTACCCAACAGCAACAAAAGACCATTCATTATTTGCAGAGGGGTTGGTACCAAAGAGAAATTGGTTGTGTGACAGGATTTTTCTGATAGAATAAGGCCATGTAAATACATTTTCATACATCCTCAAGGTTGGGTAGCATAATTTTATGAACAAGAAATTATTTTTCTTTGATACCAGCCCCTCTGTAAATAGTGAACCATCCCTAATCCCCTAAGTGACCATGAGGTAATGAAACCATTAAACAAACAAAAAATGCAAAAGCAGTCATTTGTGAGGCCTCTTGACAACTTTTTAACATATTACACTCCTTAGTATCCACCACTTTTCTTTATTTCACAGAGATTTTTTGCAATATGTCACAAACAAACTACAAGATGCCGAAGATGCCAGATGAATTTGAAATGAATATTGAATATCTCTCGCATCGCAACAAAAGTGGTTACAATGCCAGGGTAAGTGGGTACATTTTTCATTGAAGTTAGTGACATTTATGGTGTAATAAGATTTTTATTTTTGTTGTAAGGCTATGTAGCACAACAAGGAAAATATGGCAGCCCAAAACCTTATTTTTATCCAATGCAGCAATGCAAACTAACTTTCATTAATTATATCAGGAAATTTAAGGTCAATATTTCCTGTCACCTTATTACTGTTTGATTGTTTTTGGTGATTGGAACTACTGAACCACAATTTTAACTACCAAGTACTTTTCCAATATTCCTTTGTGTTATTCTGGAATTTTTGTCTGGCTATGCCATCATGCTTAGTTTTGAAAATGAATTATATAGGCCACACACTATTGCATTTTATATGGTAGGAGATAATATAGAGTTCATTTTTGTTTATTCTGTACAATGCTTTTAGGACTATCTGGATACCAAGGAAAAGTACCTCAGGTCTGACCATCAACATTTGGATAAGAAAACTAGGAAAGTTTTTCCAGTTCATGAAATTCATGATTTCAACACTGGTAGGTTAGCTCATTCGCTGTTAGGGGTCATCCATCAAGGATATCCGCACATCTTTGCCAGTTTTTAGCTGCCCTCCCTCCCCCTGTCCATGCCTGTCCACTTTTCTCGTAAGAACCCCCTTCTCCCTGTCTGTGTGGACACTGTGTTGGAGTTCAATCAAGGAACTGCAAATACTATGGAAAAATAAAAACCCTTTCATGAGACATGCATACTATACTTATTCCATGTTTGCCTCTTTATTTTTCAATCTTTAGCACAGGAAGATGATGATAAAGGGGTCTTTAAATGACTTCTGCTCCCTTCTAGAGACCAAACTGAAAAAGATGTCCACATACAGATTAGCCCCCTCCCATCCCCTGTCTGCATTGTTGCTAACCCTCTCCCTCTCCCAAGGTGCGAACATCCTTTATTGATGCCCATTTTCTGAAAATTGCTGAGGTATTATTGGACTTAATGCAGAAGCATGCAATGTCATTTAACTGATTTTCTTTTTAGACACTACTCATGATGCATTCCCCAGTTGTCTTTCATGCAATGGGATAGCAGACTTTCTTAGAATGCACACTAGAGCTTGATTTTATTGGAATTGCCCCTTGACAAAACAAGCCCTCTATTTTTGCTGAACAGAAGGGCCTTGAATAGGAGGTGGCTATCAGCAATTTATTGCTGCCTAAACTGCTGTCTACTTTGACTGAAAATAAATAAAAAGTACACATACTGGGTGGCCCTCCATGGCTGGGCTGGAGACTTTGTAGTGCGCACTGAAGTTCTTCGCAATTTTCCTGTGCATGTGCAAAGCTATAACATATCATATCATATCATTATTTATATATGGAAGCCCCTCAGGCCTGAGCCTGATTTGCAAGAGGCCATGTTAAAAAAGAAAAAGACTGAAAGATTTACAGTAAAAGTAATGAAATATTAACAACAAATAGAATGAAAAAGTAAATACACCAGGTGCACATTTTGTCTTCCTGGAGATAAAGTAACCCTTGCGCGTGCAAGCTCTTCAAATCACAGGTGCACATGAAAACAGTTTATATTGTATGCATTTCATTCCCTTGTTGCTGGCTGGAACCCAAGTGTTTAGAGAGAATAGAACTTCACTTTTAATGTAAAGGATTATTTGACAATCAAATAAACAATGCCAAATTTTTTGGAAGTCAGACCCAAGACAAGAAATGCAGAGCTTTCAAAAGTTCTACTCCACCATGAAAACACAAAAGTAGGACTATCATTTTAGTTCACATTCCTGAGTAGACCATCTTTTTTGGCATACTGGCTTCAGATTTTGATGCTAGCATTGGAGTACAGGAAGTGGATTGTAAATGGAGGGATCAGCTTCCCTTTTGAGCACAGAGATCAACAATGACATCAACTTTTATCCCTTGTTGCAAAGGGCGTTTTATGACATTCTATAGGGTGTGGCTCTGACCCCCACCTTTTCCCCTGCTCTTCCTGTTTTGTATGATACAGTGGTGGGCTTGCATCCCCCCATTTCGAGAAGCTTTTTGCAAACTGGCATTCATCTCTGCCATGCATTATATCTGGGATAAGAGCAACTCATCAATTAAATGAGATTTTTCACAGTTGGCCAAGACACTGTTGTGTCTTGCAATTACTACTGCTGCAGCAGTTTTCTTTTAAATCTGTCTCCACAGTATGGATGTAATTTTCACAGGGCAGTATCCAGTGCTGCAGGACAAAAACCTCTGACACCCTCCCAATGAAAATGTGGAGGTTATGTCCCTGCCTGTGTGCATTTTGTTACAGATTACTGTAGGCAGAAGTTTTAAAATTATTGGCAGGTGTAGATGTTGCAGTTTAAATGCTATAATTTAATACTGATTTAAGTGCGTGAATGAGATTGGCCAAGTGTGCACATTTCCAAATTATGTGTGCAAATCAATTGCTGAAATGTCAACTTCAGTGTGCAATGTACANAAAGTTTCCACACCGGCTCCATGGGACACAGCTGCCTTCTATTCATGATAAGCTACTATCTTTAAATATTATTGAAAGTTCTGATCAGAATCATGTAGTGCACACAGTATCATGGATTGTATCTTGGAATTTATATGATATTATTTGATGACTGTGATGTAACATTATGTGCTAATTACTTGCGTAGAAGGGATGGAGGGCATTCTCTTATATATAATGAAATTTTAGCCACCCTTTAGATTTACATAGAAATTTTGGTCCCCCTCTAGCATTTCAACAGGTATTCATACCTCCTCCCAATAGATTTTCAGGAGAACACATTTATAGTGGTCCTACAAAGAAACTGAACAACAAGTGTTGAATCCCAGAATAAGTAGTGTTTAGAAGCTAGCAGAAAACACATATATCAAATTTTTTTCATATCCCCTCCTGGTCATTCCATATCAACTGATCCAAAAAACTTTGACTTTCTCACCCAATGTGTTAGATTTTGCAGAAATTTGGTATACAGAGAGAACTTTTCATGCTGAGTACAGCAAACCAATTTTTTTAAAAAATTGGTTGAGGATTCATAAAGTTATGGGCCATTCAAAAAGGCTTAATTCTATGGTCAATGAAGCATAACAAATAGTTTGTAAGTCATTGCTAAACTTCAAAATCAAATAATTCTAATTTTCCTTGTTTTATTGTTGCGGAATTTTGACAATAGGTTGCCTCAGGTATGTTTTATTATCTTATGAAGAAAATTGGCAAAAATCCAAGTGTTTACTCCTGCTTGGAGGTGAAAGAACAAAGATGGTATTCAAAATCAGTCATACATGACCCAAATTTTGAGCACTTATAACTTGATGTGTACAAGTGCTATTCATACTTGCAATATATCATCTCAAAGCTGTTGCTGAAGAGATTTTTGTCACAAAATACCTTCATATGTTTTTTGCTTCTTTTGAATTAATTGGTGTTGAAGAGAAGGGGGCCTGGGACAGGGATGAACAGTGAGGGTAGCTGTCCTTCCTGCCCTAGTGAAAGGGGGCAAGGGGCAAGAATGCCCTTTTCAGTAAATAATTTTTTCCAATTAGACCAGGGAATAGCCCAAAGTACACTCCTGCAGTCGAAATATCAGGATGATTCTATCTATTTTATACCAATGTTGCAGTGAAACAGTTGAATGGATGCAGCCACTGAAGGACATGGTCATAAGAAAGGCATTTCCTAGTGCCTCCACAAAAGAAAGCTGCCCTTGCCCTTATTTTCTTCTGGCATGCCTGTTGAAATGTTCTCTTGTAAATTGAATGTAGTTCTCTATGTTCAATATAAGATGACACCTGTGTTTTAAAAATGGACACATTCTGGTGGTATGATTTTGAATGTGAACTGATTTAAATACAAAGATAGAGGTTACAAATTTAGATGCATTATAAACTGTATCTTAAATAAACATCAAAAATTACAACCTCAATAATGTATAGACTCAAATACCTCAAATTCAAATGGCAACCTTCATTGCTTGTGAGGACTAAATACTCTCAGGTGCCTAATAAACATCCCCCACTTACTAATTTTCTAATTTTGTTCCAACCCCTCCAGACCTTATCAGGACCCCCAATTTTTTAATTTGAAAGACATTGACTTTTTTTACCTCATATTATCTCTCTTTGTTAGTACTATTTATGTCCAATTTTCATGGCAAGATAGCATGCTTCTGTATGCATTTTAGTTTTGTGCTTTATGACCACCTGTTTTTGTTCTTTCCATCACTTTACAATCATCCTATGCTGTTTCTCTAATTCTGAACCCTGATTTATTTTAACCCCCTGAATTATTTTGACCCCCCCAAATTATTAAATTTCAGAATTTTTTCCAAACCCCCTGTTTATTTGGCATTTGAGAGTGTGTGATATCTTTAACAGCTTTTCACATAGTTGTGCCATTAAATAAAGCAATAGTGTTGACTCACTTTCAATTTCAACTTAGTCATAGCACTGTTTTACTGCATGTTGTTCTCAAGTTTTGCCCATTCCGTCATGAACAAAACAGTAAGTTGCATATATCTTTTCATAAACAAGATATCATATTGTAATAGTCTTGGTTTCAAGCTATGCTTATCAGAGGAATTTCCTGCCAAATTTCAT
>OLMO02000238.1:1601178-1653763 GCA_900291935.2 Cassiopea xamachana
TTAATGATAGCAGTGATGAGGGAGCTAGTTTGTAAGCAGAATACTAAGAAGGTGAAACACTAGTAAGAAATATGGAATATTAACTTTAGTATTCAAAGCAATTTAATTGATAGTTTATTCAATTATTAATCTCATAGTTATTGCATTATGTTATAAAGCTTACTATTTTTCTTTCCAAGTTTATTCAAAAGTGGCACTTTTCAACACCTGATTGGAAAATTAGTGGGGTAGAAGGACCTCTGAACGACACGCGTGTACCAATCATGGTAAATTACATTGGCAAGAAAATTGTTGTGACTTTAAATATGTTCAATTATGATCCCATTGAGCCAACTAATCATATATTATGGCCATTAAGGTAAGCTCCTTATCTAAAACTTATTTTGTGTATATTGACTCTCACGTCGTTTGCTTTTATGCTACTCGATTAACATGTTCGATTATCGAACAGCATTTGAATGTTAATTTTTTTATACTGTCTAGAACCCAACCAAGTGTAAGCTTGTTTGTACCCTGCCAGATCCTTCCTACTCTAGAGTACTTAATAGTGGGGGGGGGGGGGGGGAATAATTGATGGTTCGGAAGATAGCACAAATGGGGTCTTTCAATACATTACTTTTGCACATGTACACACGGTTTTTTTATGAAGATAATTTAGAATCTGAGAACAAAGTAATTTTTCCTCGCGAAAAAATTAATAAACAAAGAAGTTGAAACAAGTGCAGTGTTTCTTGGAAGTTTCGAAAACTGTTAATGGGGGGGGGGCGATGTATTTGGTGCTCAGGGTAGGTCTGCTGACGCTCATGCTATGGCAGTGTATTACGTGACCATATCTAATCAGATGGGGTTTATTTGCGAATCTATTTCCATTGTTTTGTAATTTGGTTGGGTTATAGATTTCCATAACGTGAAGTTGTAGTTTTCTATAGCTTCTACAAAGCTTTCAAGCTTTTAATAGTTGTTGGATCATTTTGGATGTTCTTCATAGAAAGTGATTGATTCATTGCATATTTATAGAAGTTCCGAAGCAGTTTTTGTCGCTCAAATCTTTGTAAAGACGCACTTGGCTGTGATATGTTTTTTGTTGTATTTGAGATTCTCTGCATAGCATTACAGTGCCTCACAATTCGAAGGTGTGGTAGCACTTATCAAACCGTTTGATTGTCATGCCCCTGTGAGTCAATGCCCCACAAGTAACCTGCAGCAAAGGCTGGCCCATTTACTGATTTCCTGGGCTGAACTTATTCCACATCCCTCTGCTTGAGCCTTCTTCCCTCTCTGCCCCCCTGAAGTATTTACTTTACTCTGCATCACTACTATCTCTACCAGATTTCCAGGCGTTGCTATTCACGACTCTATTCAGAGCCATGGAAAACTTGAGTCCATTTGAGTTAGGGGCCATTCAGAAAGGACGTCCAGATTTAAGGGAGGAGGGGGTTCTGGTGAGATAGGAAAAACTTGGACATAGGGAGAGGAGTGTTCAAGCAATATGGACGTGCGAGATTTCGTAATTATAAAGTAAGATAGTTCTATTCAACTCCAATCCCAAATGGAAGTTTAGGTGGTTCCAACAAATGAAGATTTGGATAGTTGCTTACCAACCTTTTCAATTACGAAGACAAAGCTACAACATGGTAGTCATTCATGCATCTTTTTCATTGCTGATCTTTGCCAAAAAATTGCGGAAAGATCCACTAGTTTTGTGTATCGAACAAGAAATCGTAGACTCTTTTTTAAAAGTTTTATAGCACAGCAATTATTATTGTATCCTAATTATTTTAGTGTATTTATTTTCTTTTCTATTCTGTAGGTATTTATTTTTTTTAATATGCTGAAAAGCTGAAATTGCGTAAATATCACATAAAATTAAAAATGAATGAAATGTTTCCTGTGTTCTGCCAATTTCAATTGCTCACGCGAAATTTATGGAAAAGTTTTCAGACAACTTAACATTTTGTACAAATTTTTCAGAAAGCTTTTGACAACGAAATGTTTTGTATTTAATTTTGATTCATAGATGTGTAAATTTTGTTTGAAATTTGATGCACTGCTATTTGTTCAGTTTGCCTCGGCACGTCTGGGGGAGGGGGGTTCTGAAAATTAACCTTTTTGCCAGGCGTCTTTTGTGAGTGGTCCCTTAGCAGAAATAATATGGATCAGTTTCTTTTACCGTTTTAAATTCCACTTCATCCGTTTTAGAGCATGCTACAGAAATAACAGGCATTACATGTACTTCCGCTTGAATGGCCAGTTCGATAAACTTGGAGTAACCAATCAGAGGGGTCTAACAAACGCATTAAGAGATTCTTTGTCCAAAGCAGGGAAGATCTCTAAGCTACGAGTTTCTTCTATTTTGGTATGTCAGCTTTATATTTCATGGTTGACGAGAATTCAGTAACCAGGAATGTTTGTTTTTTCGGTTATTTGTGTATGTGTATTTAGCGTATTTAGTGTAATAGGTATATTTAGTAATGCATGATATGTTTTGGCCTATGTCTTCATATCAGCCATCTTACGAAGTTTTCTTGTAAGTATGGACTTATTGGCATATGTCCTTTTTCATGCATACACACTTTGTTCATAAAAATATATTCTTGAAGAGTTGTAATAAATCGTTGAAATTCAAGACTTAAATTTGAAATAGTGCAAAGCCGCACTGCATCAAGACATATTATCTATTTATTTGAATATCTATTATAAAACCAAAAATACTTGATTATACTCATTAAATTTGTTGTTTTTTCTTATTTTTTGTTTTCATGATAGAGTAGCACATCCACAAAATTTGCAGTGTGTTGCTTTGATTTTCATTCAAGATTATATCTTTTGCCACTTAATGATTATTTGAAATCGACCTTAGGCTCAAAATCATAGGAATTTTGGAGTATTAAAGCTCAGTGAACATTTAAATTTTCTATGTTAAGGTGTTCAAATGTTAAAATGTTAAAATGTAAACGTCCGTGAAGAAATAAGTAGATGATCAGCAAGTAATGATGGCACGGATTTATGCTCATTTGGCGTTGATTTGCGTCACTTTAGCTTTTTAGAATTAAGGTGAGGCTATTATTTGACTTTTCTCTCTCCTTAGAATTGTCAGTTTCTCCCTCCACCAATAAGTACTCTAGATAGGTGGTACCAAACTTTCTTTTTGCCAATTCCCTACCTCATCACCTCTGAAAAAGTCCTGAATGCACACCATGTAGAGATATATAAATCGTATCATTACAAAAGTGAACTCAACTTAAGCTGAAGATGCTAATAGCATCAATGTCGATGCCTTGGTGTAAGACAGCACTTCATTTACACTGAAAAGTACATATGTGTACCAAAGAAGAATGCGAAAAGGGAAGTTTGAAAATATGTATCCAGTCCTCGTTATTCGGGTACAATTGCCCCCCTTTGAAAATGAAGTTTCCCTCTTGATTAGGCCTGGGGCTACTCGTTACAAACTACTGGTATAGATATAAATACTAAGATATCGTAATATGTTTTGTGTCATAAACGGTATTTTTCTCCAATTTCTGTATAGACTTTCAAATCTTCCTACGGTGGGGTTGTGGCTGTCCGTGTTTACGTCCTGGGGTTACCACGTATAAACGGAACCGTGAAAGTTTTGCACCCAGTGCATCAGATACCGCTGAAAGATGCTGTTGATGGTATCAGGACATCTATTAAGACAGGAAAATTTTCTGTATCGTTCCAACGGAATAGTAAGTAGAAATTATGTTTCAATTTTGTCAGAACTTATTTTTATTTTCTCTTGTTGAATTTTTCATTATTTTTGAATAATTATCTATCCCAATCTCAGCAAGCAGCAGAATGTTGGGGGGTGTATTTTCATTTGTTTGAATTTGCGTAAAATCCCTTAAGATTGTTAGAGCTCACTCAGTCCATTTGTAGACACGACCAGATGGCAGTACTACTATAGAAGGGGGGGGAGAGGGGGAGCATACGGAGGCAACTCTGCCTTACGATGACGATGATATGCGATTTGCATCTTCTAGCAAAACTGTATGGGTCTAACTAGAAGGGTCTATCTAGAAGGATCTAACTTGCCAAATGGTATGAAATAGAAGCAGTGAAAATTCCTTTTTGCCTCATATATTTGAAAACGTAGTACATGGAGACATTCCGTAATATTAAATGTTTTAATTTTAGTTGGAGGAAAAGGAGAGGTCGTTACGATGAGCGCATTCAAAGATTCATACTTCGATTACTCAGCTGACCCCGAACCAACCGATCCCAAACCAGAGAAGCCAAAGGGGACGAAGAGTGGCCTATCGGGAGGAGCTGTTACAGGCATTGTGTTTGCAATGGTTGCTCTTGCTGTTGTCATAACTATTGTCGTTCTCCAATTCGTCTTGAATAGAAGAGGTGTTAGCCTCTTCAGCTACTCTCGTCACAAAAACGAAGCTACAGCCTGAAGCGATTTTGTCATTACCAAACGTATACCATTAACACTCTCCTTTTTTGAGTTTTTTGCGCTTTCGAATCATTGTCATCCTTTGGAATTCAATTGTCACTATGCTTAGAAGTCCATCCACCTTTCGCCCCTGTTTTACTTTTCAGTATTCATTTGTCCTTCAAAGTACTTTACTCCACAAGAACCTATAGGTTTCTTTGTAAAAAAGTTTTTAATTAGTCTGATGTGCGAACAGTTTTTTTGAGAAAATTTGTCTGAATTCTCAAAAAGAAGTTTTTCAGCAAGCAATGTTTTTCTCTATTTTCTTGCAAGCAATAAGACTCTAGAACACGTGACATGACCATTATATCATCTTTATCATGATTGGTCAATGCTTTGTGTTTACCCAGAAGTCCCCCAGACTTCCTAGCAATAAATCTCCCAGACTTGCTACTTAGAAATACCTTATAGACATCCTACCCTGGAAGCTGCACATGTGTTTTGATTTATATATTTTCGATATGGCTTTAAGGTATATGTAACAGCCCCAGCTGATTTTCAATTTAGTGTAGAATGTAAAAGATCCAGATTATTTGTTCCCCTATGAAGATGTTGTACCTAATTAAAATGCGATTCTTAATGCAATATTTTTAATTATTTCATTGCTTCGTAATTATTCAGCTTCGCTATTGTGTTTAGATAAACTCCAATCCATGAAATATTGTATTGATTTACAACGTTGTTTTTGTATTGTTCAATCTGATAAGTTTAGCATTTAGAATTATTTGCATGATTATTGTGTATGATTATTTGCTATGCAAGTCCAACAGAGTACATAATTGTTTTTATGAGCAACCAATTTTTAAGGAAAGGGCGTGTAGCAGACCGAAAAACTTAAGGAACTTTTGTATGACAGAAATGGCTTATGTAGTATATATGAATATAGTAAAAATACTTTATTTTCAATTTGCTGATATATGCATTGTTAAAGGTAAACTAATTAATGCGTACTACTTACAGAATTGCAAGGAAACTAAGTTGTTAACTGTGATGTTGTCTTGAAGATCTCGGCCATAGGCAACTGCAGATTCCTCTCGCTAGTGGTTGCAGATTTGTTTCTTGTAAGCAGTTGTTCAAGGTTGACTCACTTATCTTTGTATGCAATTCTTAATTCTTTCGTGAACTTCGTCTATCTTGTGATTAGTTTTGCGACTATGTAACATCCATAGGAGAGAGCAGTAGTGGAATTGCTAAGGTATGCATGCGTTCATTACTCTTACAAGGTTTTTTTGAGTCCACAAACGGGAATATTCCTGCAAGCGCGCGTAGTTTTTGACCAGCCTTATTCACAAAGCTGTTAAAAATGGGTTTTAGGAGACAGTCCTTTTTGAAGAGTAACTCCAAGGAGCTTCTCCTCAGTGCTTTCTTTTATTAAAGCTGGACCTCATTTACAGTGTTGTCATTCGACTTCTCACCATACAACGTCTAGTGGCACTTTCTCCATTCAGTTTCATGAAATTTTGGAAAGCCAGGTAGCCAGCTCAAAGCTGCATTTCACAAGCTTGTCAATAGTAAGATCTATTCTGGCATCACATGCATAGATGAAGGTAGTGTCTTCAGTGTAGTTGGTTACAATTACTGCCTTATCCACGAGATCAAGTATATCATTAGTGTATAAAAGAGGTCTTAATGCTGATCCTTGAGAAACATTAATGCTTTTGTTACTTTCCGCGCAATTTAGATTTCTAAGGAACTTTTCAATCTTGTATGTTTTTCCACTGCATCGTAATTGATGATTAGGAAGACATACAGGAATTGACACGATAATATACCTCCACATATGTAAAGGGTCTTTCTTACCTTTTTGTGTCTTGTTTTGGTTTCAATTTACAGCAAGATTTGGAAGACTACAATAATGCATTGAAATTCTAGGAACCATTATGCAGCGCTTACAACTACAGTATACCACTGCTACAGCGTAACGTTGATTACTAAATAACTGGAAGAGGAACATCGCTATTTAGCATATTTACGGCATAACAGAGTGAGCCAGGGAGCCAAGTAATAAGACATCTCATGAGGGTACATCCTGAAACGCCAGCGAGGAAAGTCCTAGAAGAGTCACTCAGAACTGTAAAAAGGCCATGAGGGATGCCTGAAACGACCTCGTACAGCCAGTACGACAAGACCTAAAAAGAGTTAACATAAAGTAAGATCTTTTCAAAGAAAAACAAGCATTGCGTTAACTATTGATTTGACGCAAGACGGCAATGAATAACGGAAAACTGTAAAGCGTTTGGTGCAGTTTCTGGAATGGCGGAAACGCACCTTTATAGAATAATTAGCAGCCAGACAGTATTTGTAGTCCTCCAAGAGAGTACCATCTTCAAGTCAAAGTAGACTTACAATTTAGAGGAAAGTAACTAACTGAGTAAAGTTACAGCCCCTCTGGCCCTGCCTCTTGCACCTATGCCTCTGATACAATATTCTACATGGTAGAAGTACACCTTGGTGTCAAACAAATGACAATTTTGATCGTTAGTACAGATGATGTTGTATCTCATATTCATTAGTGTATCCTCGTTTAACCGAACGGCGTGAACTCAAATGCGGAGCCAGCCGTTCGGATAAGCCGAAAATTCGGATAAGCGAGGATGGAAATTTGAGTTGCAAAATGACTACTTAATTTTTAAGCTTGACAAAATATACCATATAGTGTGGCATATGTTCGAAACAGAGGCGGCGGAGAGCACTATTAATACTATTAGTCTAATAGTAGTTTTTCCTTTAACTTGTTCTAATTATTTTAGTAAAATAAGTAAAAAAAAGGGAAAAATGTCCTAAACGATAGCAAACAATATTAAACGACAGGTCTTATTCATAGAAAAGGTCCCATTGCTCATGTTTACTTTATATTGGTTAAGTGACGTGCTTGATAATCCCATAAATGAGCCGCTGACATCCCTGGCAATAGCTTCTTCTTTCTTCTAGCTGCTCCCTGTTCAGGGTCGCTCGCTGATTTGACGCTTCCACTCCAAACGATTCAGTACTGTGCTGGGACCGAGGTTTCGCGTTCACATATCCTCTTCGATGCAATCTTTCCATCGCTTTTTGGGTCTTCCTCTCCTCCGGGCACCATCGATCTCCATCTCCATCTCCATCGCTCTTCTAACCAGATGTTGTGGTTCTCTCCTTTTCACGTGCCTATACCATCTGAGTCGCTCTTCTTCCAGCTTTTCTTTCAATCCTCCCACTTTGACGGATCCTCTTATAAATTCGTTTTTGATCTGGTCTTTTCTCGTACCACCCGACATCCATCTCAGCATGTTCATTTCTTGAGTTTCGAGTCGCTTGACTTGACGTGCGGTCGTATTCCATGTTTCAGCACCGTAGAGTAACGCGGGCCTCACTGCAGCTTTGTAGACTTGACCCTTTATTTGGGGGGGGACTTTTTTGTCGCATAACACTCCTGTTAGGCTTCTCCACTTTGTCCAACTGCTTTGGATTCTAGCTGAAATTTCAGCCTCTATGTCATTTTGAGAGGTGACAGTAGACCCCAGGTATCGGAAGAGGCTTTGATTTGCCAGCTGCGTTCCTTGTAAGGAAACGTTACTTGATCCCATGTATATACTTTTATTTCGACTTATCTTGAGGCCACCATCTTCCAATACTTCTCTCCAGTTTTCAAACTGTTCATTCAGCTCCTGACAAGAAAGTCCGCAAAGGACAATATCGTCCGCAAACAGCATATTCCATGGCGGTCCTTTGCTGATAGGGCTGCACAACACATCCATAACAATGGCGAATAGGTACGGGCTTAAGCCAGACCCTTGGTGTAAACCCACCTTAACTTCAAAACTGGATGTCTTACCCAACAGGGTGTTAACACATGTTTCACAAGTTTTGTACATATCCTGTATGACTTGGACGTATACCTCCGGACAGGATTTTTTTCTTAGACATGCCCATACAAGTTCTCGTGGCACCGTGTCATATGCTTTTTTCCAGGTCTATAAAGACAGCGTGCAGTTCTCTTTGCTTTTCGTGACATTTCTCGTACAGTTGACGTAGAGCAAAAATGGCTTCAGTACCACTTCTCCCAGGCATGAATCCTCTCTGGTCTTCCCCAATTGTGGTCTCACTTCTGAGTTTTTTGTCAATAATTCTTTCGTATATCTTCAACGTATGGCACATCAGCTTGATTCCGCTGTAGTTTGAACACGCTTGGACATCTCCTTTCTGTTTGAAAATTGGAACCAACATGCTTTTCCTCCACTCCTCTGGCATTTTTCCTGTGTAGAAAACTCTTTGTGCTAGTTTGGTCAGTAGACAAACAGCTCTCTCTCCAAGCACTCTCCAAGCCTCAATTGGGATTTCGTCCGGGCCCGTGACTTTCCCATTCTTCATCTTAAATAACGCTATTCTGACTTCAGCCTCTGAAATTCTTTCCGTTAGTGCTTGATTTGGAATCTCGTCATTGATCGGTTTTCGGCTGTTTTCGGTGTTAAAAGCTCACTAAAGTATTCGCGCCAGCGTTCTTTGATGTTACTATCTTTTGTCAAGACTGTGCCTTCCTTCTTCCTGATCATGTGCACTCTTGTTATATCTTTAGATTTCTTGTCCTTTATCTTTGCTACCTTGAAAATGAGCGACCTTCCACCGTCAGTTTGTGTGTTAGAGTAAAATTCTGAGTCCGCTGCACTTTTCGACTCAGCCACTGCTTTCTTTGCTTGCTTTTTGGCTACTTTGTATCGGTGCTTGTTTTCTTCAGATAAATTGAAGTCTAAGCATTTTTTAGCCTCTTTCTTATTCGATATGGCTTTTTGCACTGTTTCGTTCCACCACCAAGTTTCCTTGCCTGATTTCTTTCTTCCAGACGTTATTCCCAGAATTTCTCTACCCGCTTTACGTATGATTTCGGAGGTCTCATTCCACCATGCGTTTGGGTCTTCTATGTCTCCATTTAGTTGTCCCTTTACCGTTTCACAGAATTTGTTACAGAGTCCACGTTCTTTGAGTTTCCACCATTTAATCTTTCTTATCATTGTGTATTTCCGAATTCTAATCGCTTGAATCTTCAGGTCAGTGCATAGAACTCGGTGCTCTGTGGCACACGCCTCGCCCAATATTATCTTTGCGTTACGAACCTCCCTCCATTTGGCAATAGGATATAAGATGAAGTCAATTTGAGTTTGTCTTCCACCACTACTATATGTTTTGAGGTGTCTGTCTTGCTTTTTGAAGAAGGTATTCGCTAACCTGAGCTCGTTTGCCGTAGCAAAGTCACTGATACTATTCCCCCCATCGTTTCGGGTACCGACTCCGTTTCCACCATGGACTTCATGGCAACTCGAGTTGTCTCGTCCTATGTGACCATTAAAGTCGCCACACACTATCCAACGTTCATCTTTGATCTCACTCGCAGTATCGTAAAGACTTTCCCAAAAATCCTCTCTTTCCTGCTGTGGTCGGCCCACTTGTGGTGCATAGCAAGAGACGACGGTTAAGCATTTCCCTCCAAGATCCATTCTCAACAGCATTATGCGGTCATTGATTCTCTTTACTTCCAGTACTGCATCTGTATGTTTCTTGTGAAGAATGATACCGACTCCGTTCCGGCTTGACATTGTGCCATTGTAGTAAAGTTTGCAACCTTCTCCCAACTCTCTGGCTTTTGATCCTTTCCATCGCGTCTCCTGAACACAAAGGATCTCGATGCGCCTTCTTTCCATCATGTCCACAACTTCTCTGGATTTCCCGGTCATCGTACCAACATTCAAGGTGCCAACTCTCACATTCATATTTTGCTCGTTCACACACTTTTTCACAGGGACCGAGCGGGATCTCTGCCCGTCGCTTGCGGGGAACGCCCTAGCTGCCGTATTTTGCTCTTTCGCACACTTATTCACAAGGACCGAGCGGGATCCCTGCGCATCGCTTCTGGGGGACGCCCTAGCCATATTTCGTTCTAGTTTTTTGCGTCTCATCATGGTTATATTGTAGCGGTGTTTTTTTACGTCCGGATGCCCTTCCTGACGACAACCCTCCTCCTTCTTCCACACGGGCTTGGGACCGGCTTTGGCGGAGTTACATCCCTGGCAATAGTATGTGAAGGAAAACAATTGAAAATTTCGTCATTTGCCCCATTGTTAGTGACGTTGCAACTATTGTGTCGTAGCTCGTGGAACTAATTTACTATTCGGTTTGAGAATCCAATAGCATCAAGTTTGAGTCAGATCTCACAGTGACAAGTCGAGAAAAGTTGTTCAAAAGAAAGCTCACTTCAAAGTGAACGAAGTCGCCTCAGTTAGAGTCCCTTTTGTCAGAACAGGGTAAACTAATTTATGAGCAATGTCTTCGTCTCAAGTGGTTTATGATCACTTTTCATGGATATGTAGAGATGAAGTAAAAAACACGCATTTTTGCTGGCCTTGCTTGGTTATGGGTGATAGACAGAAGGTTAAATTGTTTTTTATTGAAACTTATTGTTAAGCTGTAGATATTTTTTATGTTTTGAGTCACCAGAGCTGAAAGTAGTGGCCATACTATTCGTTCTCAGAAACTAATAGTATGGTTACGGCATTACGTGGGCTATAAACCGTTGTAAGAAATGGCCGCACCGGCACTCCATCAGACGCAAAACACTAGGAGTACAGAATTTTGAGTAACCGCATGTAGTCAATTTTTGAATTTTGATTGGGTTTCGGGAGATTGAACGGGGCAAGGAATTTTTTATAACTAAACAAGGTAAAAAAAATTTATTATTCAATTGTGGCAGCCATGTCTTTAAAATATTTTAACCAACAGTACGAGGGGAAGATAGTTGATTTTCCTGAACTAACCATATCAAAAAATTTATTTTTGTCACATAAAAATTGGCACAAATTTCAATTTTTGTCAAAGGAATTAATCAAAAGCGCTTTGAACGAGTTCATAGAAAATAAACCTTTTACTGTAGTATGTAGCATTATATTGTCGAGATTATGCATATTTATATATTTAAGAAAGAGCGAATTCAATTTACTTTCCTTCTTAGTTTAACTTCACTGTTCGCTGTATTGTAAGCAGGCACCAATGCTCAAATTGGGCGTTTCTAGTTGAAAAAAGGGTGTGGTCGCCAAAAATTTTTATTTCCAATGGTACTTCCATGGGGCTTCACGCCGCCACTGGTTCGAAAAAAGACACGAGAAAACAATTATCTTATTGCCTTTTAGGTCTGATTTGTAAAGGAGTACGATTCAAACAAGCTATTCGAAAAAAGCATGGATAGTGGTTTGCTTCAAATTGTCCGCTCTCTTTTCTGCAGCAACTTCACAGAGAAGAAGGAGCACAGCGGTACTGGAACTGGTTGCTTCATCTTGTTAGCGAAGCCATGTCAGACAAATAGATTTGAAAATTTTTGGTGACAGCAATGGGGCGTTCGGATAAACGAGGCTCGGATAAACGAGGTTCGGATAAACGAAGATGTATTGTATCACTGCAATGGTATCCTTTTAGCATCGATTATCATTTTATGGATGAATTTCTCGCAGCGCAACACTTCTGCAGGGAAGAAGCCCTTGACACCAACCAATGAAAGTTTGGTAGTTACACCCCTGCTCAGGAGTGCTACGTTCCATTTGCATTCAATTTTTAACTACTTTCATGTAAAGGTAGTAAAAGCTAGAGAGGGACGTCTGAGTTCTCAAATACACCCTCCCCTCCTGCTCTATATCGTCCAAACAATCTAAAATTAAGTGAACCCCACCCCCTTCTTGCCTACGCCGTATATATGTGGCCCCTACCTATTCATACCCATTGTTGCTACCCACCTATCCAATAACTCAAAGGTCCCGAAAAAGCGTCTCCCAGCTTATTTTTTTCGGACAGTTTTCCAACCTTCCAGCTCTTTCTAGGGCCCCTCAGCTAATTAAATGTTCAATTTTTTAGGAGGAACCTGCAAAAAGTTGGTACTTTTGTTGAGTTACCCAAATAATGAATGATATATGCAGCACGATTCCGTAATTATTTGCTTGCAGCATGCTAATAGGGGCTTTTTATATTTATAATAGCCCAAGCTTCCAACCCCACGCTTATTCCGACCAGCTCGCATATTTCACCTTGAGATGCTTATTAGGGCCCCCCGCTTATTCGGAACTAAAAATATACTCTTATAATTTATATATTTTGACCATGTGGAGTGAAAGAGCACCGTAAAAATGCAAGTGTTGAAAGTTGTAGGCGAATGGTGTCAAAATTGGATGAAATATGGCCATTTGATGACAGAAGCCTTGTCATACAAACCACTGTATTTTCAGCTTGGTTCACAACTTTTAGAACCAGATTCAATACAGTGGCTTGTTAGCATTCAATTCCCTGTATCTTGGTCACTAGTTATTAGATCAAGCTGACATTTGTCAAGTATGGCTATTTTACAGTGCTTTTTTAGAATCCAGAGCCAAAAGTACAGAATCTAAAATAGAATTTTTGCGACGTCACACTTTGGCACTCTTTAACACTATGATTACACTAGATCATTGTTCTGTGACCTATACATGTTGTGGAATGGCCTCACAGCTGAGTCAAAGCAAGCATCTTCCCTAAACTCTTTTCAAAAATTAATTTAGGGTTGTAAAATATTTATTCCTATTTTTGTAAATTGTAAATTATAATTGTAATATTATAGGAGTAATTTAATTTATTTGTAATTATTTTATGGGAGGGCCCCTTGTAAATCAGTTCTTTTTGAACTGAAGGGCTACCCTCCCCTTAGTTGTTAAAATGAAATGAATACTAGCACCCAGACTCGAACGCGCTCTCATTTATAATGGCGGCGCTGCACGTTCGTAATGTTCACTTATAAGCGGTAGGTTGAAGTAATGTACTGCGTCAACATGATTGGCTCACGTTTTCGGCTGCAATGCTGACTTTCGCAAGTAAGTTCTACCTTCCTCGTTTGAATTGTTAAATCATGAAATGGCTGTCCTGGATGTACAGATTGACTTCTGCATTATGGAGTGCATTTTTGTATTTCAATGTCGAAAACTGTTAACCAAGGTTGTCGTGCCGAGGACGAAATTTCTTCGCATCATTATCTGAAGAAACTATCAACTTAGGATGGAAAAAGGACAGCGACGGGACGTGCTTGTGTAAAAAACAAAGTACATGACAGGTGCCTTATCGGAGAACTTTAAGTACTAGAGCCTTCCAACCATAAGCCGAGGCCGAAGCAAAAGGGCCTAGCATGGAAACATTTCTGAAAAGCCTGAGCTTCTTCCCTGACGCAACTTTCAGTTTTTCGGTTGTGTGTAGAGGATACAGATATTTTGAGATTTATGACCAAGATTTATTTCACTGATTGCAAGATCAGGCGATGTCTTCATCTTCTGAGCTGTGAATGGACACAGCAAGCTATGCATGACTCTCTAGAAGGACAGTATTTTACCTTTGTTATATTTTTTTGTATTAATAGTTTTCCTTGAAGGTCTTGTTTTTGAATTACTGAAGAAATGTTGTGTTGAAATGTATGATGATAATTACAGGCTTCATTGCTATATCGGCTGCAGATAAGTTTGCTCTCAAACTTTGCACTCATCCTCGCCCTCATCGCCAATCAAGACTTCCCTAATAAACTTCAGTTCACTTTCTTTGATTTCCTTACCTACGGCATTAAGCCTGGATTCCATTTAACTTTTGATAGTTTAACGAGGGAATTTTCTAATGCATTTAAAAGGGGAATTACTTCCGTCTACTCCGTGCACTAGGATTTCCCCTTCGCATAAGACTTCAGAGCATCTTAACGGCTGTCGGAGTGAAGACGTTTTTCGCATTGATTATAATGGCTGGTAAGGTATTTTTTGACGGTTTTGCTATAACGAAGCTTGTAAGTAAGAAAATATTAAGTAGGCAGTACGTTAGTAGTTTGCAGCATCTGTAACCCCATGTCCTTTCTTCACACATTCTAATAGGGTGGACAGGCAAATTTTCAAAAATCAGCTATGAGTTCAAAATTAGGCTCAGGTTGAAGAGCTTGATTTTAGTATAATGTAGCAATTTTTTCTGACAAAATATGTTACCGAGAAGCAGAGTTATGGATTTTTGAAGATTTAATTTTTTGGAGCGTTGTTAGAATAGATAGAAGATTTATTCCAGTATAAAACTTGGCAGTGTCTGGCACCAGCTGCTATTTCAAGGGTATAGGCATTTGGAGTGATTTCCTTGTAACTCCTCAACTCTTCTAGATACAAGTACCAAAATTCGCAATCAAATAGAACAATAACTGAAATGTTCAAAAATGTTGCTAAGAATAGAATTTGTTTCCATGGTTACAACATTTCCATAGCAACTAGTAAAATCGCTTGTTTTTGAAGATGATCCCTGCCAGATAAAATAAGAAACTGCTCAAACTATAATACTTTTTTATCTTTAGCAAACAAATTTTTAATTAATAGAGCTGAACAATGTAATTAACTTTAATTTTAAGAGACATCCCTTTTTCTGTAAATATTTTAACAAAATATGTATATAAGCAGTATTGTAACTTTAACAGTGAAAAGCCATCTGTAATGGATCTGTTAAATATTCATTATTATTATTATTATTATTATTATTATTGTTTTAGCATAAGTACCCATACAAAATGCCAAATTGTCTACATAGAATGAATTAAATTTCTAAAAATAGAGTCAGTTACTATGGAAACAATAAATATTAAGAAAATCTTGACCCTGGGTTGTTGTTGTCATCTCAAAGTAAAAAAAACGTGTTCTTTATTGACAGGAAAAAACACAATGAAAAAACTGTTGTAAAGCAAATTAAATATAATTTTTTATCCGGTTTCACCCACTATCAGGGCTCATCAGTGCAGCTAGGCCCAATCTACGCATCAACTCAAATTTAAATCGCAAACCTAGGGTAGCTAAAATCGATTTATGGGCTGAGCATTACTCCAAAAATTAAAACAAATACCACAGTCTCTTAGTATGATAAATGTATTTAACCAGATTACTTGCTTGTTCCTGAAAAGTTTACTCGGTCTTCGAAAAAAAACCAATTTAATCTTTCTGACTGAAATGTCACAGGGTCGCCAGTAACCGATGGGCAAAAAGCAGGTACCATGTGAAAGCTTGAAGCCTCTTCTTGACAACTATGCCATTTTTAATCATATTCAGACTAAGGCTCAACGCATAATTAAAGTTAAAGTAGCCACATAAAGTTGCAAATCATGGTGCCACAAGGCGTCCGCAACCCTGCGCGACCTCAAAACTGACCCATTTTTAAGTGCTCGGAAAGCTCACAAACTGAAGGTGATTGTTCCAAATCTATGTAAAATATATTTTCGAACCCTTGATGAACATTTTTATGCAGTATTAATCAATTTTGAAGTTACCTAAGGCCTAGAAAAAGGAAAGTTTGTCGAGGTAGTTTGTGTCAGTGTTCCCCGTTGTAATTAAAATTTCTAAACAACCGCTGCGCACTTGCGCCCGCCCTAATTCTAATGCACCAATACTTATCTATGGACTAGGAAACAGAATGTATAGTATCAAAACTTTCATGAAAATCATTGTGTAAAACCATCCCGATTTAGAGTTGTTTGTTTATCAGTTACTACTATGATCTCCAATAATTGCACCATCAAATGATACTCAAGGTTTTTTTAGAGGTACTTACGCTCATATGATCTACTTTTTATCATATATCTAAACGATTTTGAAAAATGTTTAAGATTCTCAAAGGCAAGTGTCTACGCTGATGACACCACTGTAACGATCACATCGAATGATGTCGAAAAAATTCTGCATGAAGCACAACAGGAACTATTCAATCTCTCAGAATGGATGAGAATAAATAAGTTAAGTCCAAACCCAGAAAAAACAGAATACATGATCATAGGTCATTCTCGTAAATTAAACACACTAAATACAGCAAATCCACTCACAATAAATGGAGCAGATATCAAGCTTGTTACGAAAACAAAATCGCTTGGTATAGTAGTTGACGAGAATCAATCTTGGGATGAGCAATACAACACTTTAAAAGGTAAAATCTATGGAGGACTTTCGTCATTAAAAAAGTTAAAAAATATTATTCCCCAAACAAAACTTTGTAGTGTCTACTATGGCATCATCGAAAGCCATTTACGATATGCCAATGAACTTTGGGGTAGCCTTCCAAAAACCAAACTTGATGCTCTGCAACGCCTGCAAGACAGGGCGCGGACAATAATTGAAAACGCCAGATTGAAAGACAACTGGTCATGTGACTGGCTGAGCATTGAAAATATCATTCGATTCGATCGATCAGTCATGGCATACAAAATAATTAACAAATTAAGTCCGGAAAATCTTTGGGATGAATTTCAACAAAGGTCTTCGCAATCAAATTATGCAACAAAGCATTGAAAAGATCTACAAATTCCCAGGCTTAATACTGAACATGCGAAAAAGAGCTATCAATACTCTACTGTAAAAATTTGGAATACAATTCCAACGGATATTAGGGAGCTCCCAACTATTAGTCACTTTAAAAAGAGATTAAAGGAGTTCCTAGAGAGCTGATTAAAAATATGCTTGGCCATTTAAAAACACGACCCCCTGGAAGAACAGCGTCCTAGGATATAATTTTAGCTACTACTCTTTATATTTCTATGTATTTAGACTATTGTAAATATTACCGACTTGGAATTTTTTTTTTGTATTATGATGTAAAATAAAAAACCTGAAGGGTAGAATCGTTTATAAATAATACATTATCATATCATATCATACACAAGGTTTTTTAGAGGAGAGAACCATTCAAAACAGGGCCGTAACCACGATTTTCATTTTGGGGGGCTTAGAAGTCACTATCGGAGGAGGCCTCACCACGGTTGAGGCGGAGGAGCTGAACAATTTATTTTAACAAGAAAGTATTGGGGTGCTCTAGCCCCCCTTGCCCCCCCGTGGTTACGGCACTGCAAAAAGAGGATGAAATGAATAATACTGTGACATAGAAGCATACTTCATTTCACCTCCATTTTCAGCTTATAATACTTTACGTTTACCTTTTCCCATCAGGGTTTATATTTAGAGTGAGAAAAATTCTAAACCTCAACTGTAAGTTAGTGATAATAATAAATACTTTAGTTTATGCTGACAAATGTAAGCATAGGTAGATATTGAACTAATTAATGCCAACTATTTACTAAAGTTCAGAAAAACCTAAATCATCAGTAAAGGTCTTGCAGATTCTGCAGTTGCATTAGTTTGGTCTCCAAGATCTTATTTCTATTTGTATTTTTCACCTTGAAAAGTTTCTAAAGTCAATGGTTATTCGCTAATGTGCAAATTTCGTCGTCGTTGGTGTATTGTAGTAGGCTCAAATGTGGATTCCCCTTCGGATGCCTTCGGCCACACTCGGCGAATCGGCTCAGTGAAAAGTTCAAATTGGTTTGAACTGTGCAATCGACTTGACCAATCAAATGCCAGATGCAGCATACAGTCTATCCAGTGCAACCTCTCGTAGGTGAATTCCCCTACAGTAGATGAAAACAAGCTCTTGTAGGGGAAAATGTATAAATGTCGCTAGTTGTAGGGGAATTTTCTAGAATCCTTTGTATGCCCTTCAAGGTGGATATATTAAACTAGTGGTTTTCAATCACAGACTAGGGTTTCCGCCAGAAGTTAAATAAATGCTAGAATTGACAGTACATTTCAACTCTCCAGTGCAGATATGTGAACAGGGGTTCCTCGAGCCACTGGCATGCATCCTTGGGGTTCCACTCCACCAAAAAGGTTCAAAACTACTGCAGTAAGCAATGATTCACAATTTGTGAACAGGAAAGTATGAGGCACTATACAGGACAAAACACGTCATTTCAAATATATAGGTCATTTCCGCACACATATAGGTCATTGCTTGCAAATATATATGGCTACTGCGCTTCAAATATATATGGCTACTGCGCTTCAAATATATATGGCCACTGTGCTTCAAATATATATGGCTACTGTGCCTGCAAACACTTGAGGAGCTGCAAGAACAGTGTTGGGAAACATGAGCGCACAGTAATTAAATAATTTTCTAAATGTATTGAACGTAGTTATTCCATTCATCAAGCATTTGTAATTGTATGACTAACGTTGTTTTTTCTCTCTCATCGCTTCATGGAGAGAGCTTGGGAAATGACTTACATTTACCGCTGTTTACAATATTTTACATTTACGCAGATTCATTGTTAGAGTAATTCTGTCGGGAATACTCTAGTTGTCCGCGACAATAACTCACAGAATGATAGTCACAATGAACTCACAGTGCTTCAAAATCAACAATTACAGCATATCGTAGATTCAACAAAACTCTTCCCCTCAACTCTACTCTAGTTGTGGTATTTATACAATTTCTACGGAATATTCTCGTTCTATAGAAGCATTCGTCAGCAGATAATTACGTAAAATATATTCTTACCCTACTCTAGAACGTTCTCGGGGGGCTCTATGTAAACATTACGTCAGTATGACTAAATAGATTACTTGACAACGAGGCTTCGTGTTTACTTAGGCTTAACGATGGAATTGTCTAGTTGGAATCTTGCTTACTCATACGTGCTTATTGATTGTTCTAGAATTCCTTAACACTAAATGGAATAATTCTGTCAATTCTTACGTAGATACACCTTTCCTGTTTACTTATTTTTTATTGGTTCTTATATGCACGAGTTACTGAGTAATAACGTCTATTTAGCTATATTAATGAGATATTAGAGAAATTAGAGAGAAAGAGAACGCACAGAAGCAGTAGTGAAGTGCTAGAATGGAATAAAGCGTATCAGCCAAAATCAGAGTGTTTTCTTCGTGGAGTCTTCTTGGCCTTCATAATTGAATCAGCATTAGAGTATAGATTGCGATTTATACAACAAAAAGCTTGAGGGAAAAGCTATTGCAACATTTCAAAGGTTATTAGATGCTCAAAGAATGTTGACTAACCTAAGTGTTTACTGGTACAGTAGCCATGTATACTTGAAGCACAGTAGCCAGATATATATTTGGAGGCAATAGCTATATATATATATATATATATATATATATATATATATATATATATATATATATATATATATATATATATATATATATATATATATATATATATATATATATATATATATATATATATATATTTGCAAGCAGTAGCCATTCATATTTGCAAGCAATGACTTACAGCCACTTTACGCTACACAAACTAACCCGGGTTCGACCAAGGTTCGCCCCATGTTTGCCAATGTAAATCGACCTAACCCAGGATCGCTCCGGGTTAGATCTAGCCATGGTTTGGAGGTGGGTTTGACCTGGGGCGAACCTAGGTTATCTGCAGTGTAAATTGAACTTGGGGCGAACCCAGATTTGCACAAGACAACACACATGTGCAATAAAATGAAGGAGTGTGAATAATGTTGGTAAAGGAAGTGCGAGGCTTCAACGTCACCATTCATAGCGCTTTCTCCCTGATTGAGAAGCATTCTTCCTAAGCTGATAAAGCATGAACAACAGCTCTCTTAGGAAAAGCACCTTTACTCTGTAATGGCGTTCACAATGATTTGACCTGCTGTCATTCGCTATTTTTAACGGTTTCTTCACATCAAATCGTGATTGTTTTTGCTTCTGCGCGTGCGCCACATTCACTTCACCCAGGTTCACCCTGACTTTCAATTTACAAGGACGCAAAAGCAAATCCAGTGTAAATTGAACCTGGGCGAACCCAGGTTAAAACGTAACCCGGGGCGAACCTGGGTTAGTTTCTGCAATGTAAATTGGCTATGT
Organism: Cassiopea xamachana; assembly: GCA_900291935.2. Lineage (NCBI taxonomy): Eukaryota > Metazoa > Cnidaria > Scyphozoa > Rhizostomeae > Cassiopeidae > Cassiopea > Cassiopea xamachana. Next base: position 1,621,357 of record OLMO02000238.1, read on the forward strand.
GCGGAAATAACCTATTTATTTGAAATGAACTATTTTGTCCTGTATGGCGCCTCATAGGAAAGATTTCGGAAATGATAGAAAGTATCACAGCACCGTGTATTTGCAATGTTATGCACCAAGGCTCCGTCCGCACTTATGACAAACGTAAATAGTGAGAAATTCCTGCGCATCTGCCTACTTTGAAGCCATTAAATGTATAGGAATGGTGCAGATTGATAACCCGCGCACGGTAATTTCACCAGACCTCTCAGATTTCCTCAGACAGCCCAGATGTCGCTAATCCACAAAGGCTACGGTCATAGTGCCTTGAAGCTCTCCCTTTGCCTGATAATCTGTATAAACCAGCATGAAACAGGGGAGATTGCCTTATCATCTGTCATCAGCCTAAGCCAAACAATGCACTTGAATGACATTGAAATGAGTAGCTGCTGGGCCCCTGTGTCAATACTGAAAGCGAGATGACAAACTATTGCACACGAATTCTAGCCAAAATTGTGGCACCATTGTCAAATATGAGAATGCGCATGTAAATCACCATGAGATTGTTAACCGTCCCGAATTGTCACTGTCGGTGAATGCAAACTAGGCCCAAGTCAGTGCATTAACTGAAAACACAGGTGTGCATCCTTTTGGGAAATGAAAAAGATCAATATGTACTCTTTCGCTTTCTTATAATTCAATCAGTCTTTACTCGAAACATTTCACCTTCTTTACGAAAATGCCAAAGGAAAGCGAACAGAAATACAGAGTTCAAAAGTACAGAAAAGATCGGGGAACAGAGGAGTGAGCAAGAGGCTGGCTTTCAGATTCTAAAAACGTGAGTGGTAAAGCATTCTGTTATGTTTGCAATAAATATCTTGTAGCCGGAAAATCTGTACTTTGTACAAGTTGCTAGCTACCCACGGATTAAAGCCGAATTGAACGCTGTTGCTTAAATTGCACGAAGACGCCTCTATTTCAGTCTCCTTGACCATTTGGTTGAAACTTTTCACTTTGTGGCTGACGATTCCAAAGCTATCCGTGGTATGGCCATAGAGTTGGGAGAACTAGAGTGTGCACTAGGTCACGTGATACGTGGCAACATAGGAGATCCAAGATGGCCGCTATAGAGTGGCAAAAGTAAACAACGCGTGAATCTTCTTACTAGTGACACCTTTGAGAAAACGTTGTAGCAACGCTGTTGGCATATATCTTTGTTCGAACTGCACCTTTGCGCTATATTTATCCTTAGAAAAACGTAGAAATAATTGACAGAGATGTGCACTGTGTAGTGATTTCAAAAAATTTAGAATATAGCTTTGTTCGGAAAACATTGCTCATATTTCCCCAAGATTATCGATATAATTTGGGTGTCTTGAGGAATCGACAGTTCACTGAATAACTCCGAGCGTTGTAGTTTTGAAGTAGGCCTACATATATATCAATAAAGAAAAAACATTACAGGAGCAACATACACAAAATAAGTCCATACACAAAATAAGTCCATACACAAAATAAGTCCAAGAGTTCTCAACTCAATGCTTCCTCGAAGCTCGTAATGTTCAATGTTAATGTTGTTCTCTCTTCGTGTTCTCAAAGCTCTTCGTTCGCCACTGTGTTTTCAACACAACTCTTCGTAACTCGAAACTCGTCTTCTCCATGTGCATGCTCCATGTCACATGAGCAAGTCAATTCAATTCACAACAAGCTTATTTCGAGAATATATGTGTCTAATCTTTTAGTTTTACTGTTAGGTAGCACGTGTTTCTATGAAAAGGTAGAAGCAAGAGGCTAGAATAAAGCAACAATTAAGAAACTTTTAAGAAACACAGGCTGGCTGAGTTTCAAATGTTAACTGGAAAAACTGTGCACGTAAGAAAGATTTTGAAAAGAGGTTCATTTTGGTCCAAAATATATCGAGCAGTTAATCATTCAGTGAATATGGGCGTGGTTGAAATTTAAATTGGCAACTTTCTTGGAATCGAGCAGCTTTTCAGAAAATTTTGAGCAACTTGTGGACAGGGCTAGTGGGTGGCCAGTAAACGTTCCCCGCTCATTCACTTTTCGCTATTTCTGTTAGACTCACACATTGAATTTCTGAGTAAAGAGTTCTCAAAAAACGAATATTCCAGCCCTGCTATTGTTCTGAAACCCCGGCTTACTATTTTTCTTCTATGCTTCCAATCGCCCCCTCCCGCCTATCTTGACCCCTCATTTAAGAAAAACCTATTTACAGAGTTCAGAAAACTATCAAACTTTCCTACGACCTCAAATAATGGTTTGAAAACTTTCCTACATTCCTGGGTCATCACCTTGTGTAAACTACCTGCGTGAAGGAGAACAAGGACTGTCGGGGTTTTCCATATACGTTGCGTGATTTGCGGACGCCTTCGCAGCGCTCTTTTTCTTCTTTCATTCATTCACTAACCATTCACACACAGCTGACGTACATCATGTATGAGTAGTGGTTGTGATATGCACTAATATTGTTGTTTATTATGTTTAATTCAAGTATAGCCTTACATTAGTCATGTTTACGTTTAAGAGTTGTTTTTCCAAGTTGTTTTTTAACCATATTGACGTAAATTCCGTATCCTGTTATTCTTAAATTTGATTGGTAGCAATTTATAGATTTTATGTAAGTTACCTATAAAAAAGAGAAGAAGAGAAGAAGAGAAGAGAAGACAAAGAAGAGAGGAGAAAAGAGAGATTGGAGTAGATAGAGAAAACAAATCAGATTGGATAGGAATCAAGAGAGAGACAAAATTAGAGAGAGAGATGGTAACGTTGGCTTCAAGTAGACAGCTTTAGAGAAATATTTGCATAAAGAGTAACTGGATACAAATTGGTGTCTCTCTGAGAGTTCTCTTGGCACTTTAACAACTAAATCCCTGAACCAGCAGATAGTCAGCGTGGGGACGCTGAAAAGTTTCTACAAGGACAAAACCTACAAAATTAATGACGAATCTTTACGGTGACAAAAAAACGAAACAAGTAGAACAACAACTCTAAATGTGTCTTGATTTACATGACAGAAGAACCGTAGTAATTTTTAAAATTCGGATATTTTGGGATGTCTCTTTTTAATCTCTTCTTGATAACTAATCCAATTTCATTTTCTTTCGCAATAAATCTCAAATTCTTCCTAACATATCTTCTATCTAATGCAGCTTCACCAATGCTCTGAGCATAATGAACTTGTGGCCCATTCCAGTGGGTGTAAGATTCTATGCCAACTTCAAGTCCCTAGACAGCTGAACTGGATTTGGGGGGGGGGGCACAGATGTAGATGCAAAGTTAAAACACAGAGGACGTTTGCGCGTCACTATATCTGTACCAATAGAAAAGAAATATATGCCAAAATAGTCTTTTTTCACAAGAAGTCTGTCGGAAAATAGGGGTCTGCAGAGTTGCTCCCAGAAAAATTTTTGTGAAACACGATTAGCTACACAAATTAATAAAAAGAAATAGAGAACTTAGCCGAAAAATTTTTCCAAGTAACGCCTTCTAGAAAGTAGGAAAACGCACTTTCACAGAGTGGAATATTGCAGTCTTCATCATTGATCTTCATGCTAATGTAATATGTAATTTCATCACGATCTCTGTAAAACAAATCAACAATATCATGATGTCATTCTGTATATATTGTTGTCTGTGCTGTATTGTTTGTACACTTGCTGGCTGTTGAATGTCAAATGTGTTGATTAGTACAGTGTGTGTTCAGTGCTGTAACATGTGCTGATTTAGAATTGTACTGTACTTGTGATTCAGATATGATTGAATAAACACGCAATCTCAAGAGTCTTTATGTGTACGACCTTCATTACACTAAGATGGGGAAGCTGGCTTCTTTACCTGGTTTAATTGAAATTTGAATATTTAAAACAAAAAAGGAAAAGGCTAAACCAACTTTTCTCTTTGGTACTACGTCACCATCTACACAGAAATAAACTCTTACAATACTGGTTAAATGGAGAACTTTCCTTTAGAGCAATCCATACCCTTCAAAAATCTCCTGGAAGCGTCATGCTCCCATTTGTCCTTTGAAAGGTTTTCATTTCCTCCCCAACTGTAACCTACCTCGGTATCCAGGGTTGTAAATGATTGACCTTTACATTGTTGGCAAACAAAAGAATTCCATAGATATGTTTCATTTCTTGGATTAATGAAATGTAGTTCTTCCCCTTTTCTGTCCTTCCTCTGTACAAGTGCCTCACCTAGAATCAACTTTTTCATGGCAGAATTATTGTTTGTTTCCATGATAGCGCCATTCTTGTTAACAGTATATCCATGTTCATGTGTAATAGTAAATCGTCATCGTCACAACTACCTTAAGTTTTGGAACAAACTTATCATTAGCCTGTTATTCAGCCAGTCATAGCCCCTCCTACGCCCCATTTGCAAACTTTTTTATGTCTCAAAAATCCAGTACTGAATTTCCTCAACTCTTTGAGCAGCAGAGTGCTACTTTTTTTCTTCTAGATTTCATTCTGCGTTTGTTCGGAATTGAGGCAGAAGATGGGTGTTAACTGGAATACTAGTAAGAACAGGAGAAGCAATTTGAAGAACGTCCAGCGTAGAACTTATGTGAGGCAAGTGCACGTCTTTTTTTCAACAGGACTGCTGTGTAACTGACTTTCGTCAGTCGACAATTTTGAGCTCTTTACCCCCCCCCCCCTAAAAAATCTCATTTTATTTACGTCCTTAACCGAAAGAGTATCTCTAAGTTTCAGTTTATTCAAAATTCCTTTAGGAGCCACATTGAAGACCTCGGCGGGCTGTATATTCGATACCCCTGCCTTGTGGGGAAAGGAGGGGAAATGAGCATGCGCTGTTGGGGAACCGCCAGGGTTGCCACACGTAGGTGCTTCTATCTATTCAGGGACTTTCAGAACTTTGACATAAAGTATATAGTTTTCTTGAATTTGTGGGATATTCTACAATTTGAGATTTGACTAATATAAATTTGCTAGGGATTTCTTGCACGAGGTTACCAGTACTGCATTTTTAGCTAGACGACATAGCACCACCTCGGCACGTTTTGTTTGGTAAACATTGAGACAAATATAGCCCTACATACGCTACACAACCCAATCTAGGTTCGCCCCAGATTAAAACCAACCTTGGTTAGTTTTTTATAATGGTTGATTCAACCAACTTCTGGAAGTTGGTTCGTCCTAGGTCGAGCCTAGGTTATTTATGTAGAAGTGTAGCTCAAACGCAAATTTGAGGCGAACCTGGGTTAGTTTTTCTTCTGCGCATGCTCAATTAATAAAGTGTTGTGCACATTTTAACAGAACAACAGAAAGCTTACAATATTTAGGGAACTCCTGCTTTCGATCACTGATTTAGATGTGCGCGGTGCATGGTAGATGAATCGCTATTTGGAAGATACTGAAATGGTACTTCACTTCACCTAAGGGGTCCGATCAGTATATCAGAATTCAAACACCGAAACTCTCAAGTTGAGATAATATTTCTAATTCTTATTCCACTCATGACCTCCACTCAACTCGACTCTAAACAACTGAACTTATAAAACGTAATTCGACAATAATAACATGAACGTCAACTGTAAATTTACTACTTGATTGATTAACAGATTGAAAATAAAATAAAACAGCGCCGTACCGAACCCGTCCCTGCAGTGTAGCTGCCAGTGCAAATCTGCAAAGAGTGCCGCCGCGCAGGGAAGGTTTCCGGACAGATACTGAAATTTTAGCAGGTCATATTAGGATTCCGGCTGAAGAAGCAAGTTGGCAGCAACTTAAAGGCGGATTTCCACGAGGCGACTTGAGCAGCGAATTCGCCGCGAAAATTTAGTCGGCGAATTTGTTTTTTGATTGACACGCAGAAGCGAATTGTGGCGCCTCTTTCGTTACTGATAAGCTACATCATGACTCCAAACGTAAACACGCTGCTATTAATTAGAAAGAGAATTCTCATTTTGAACTTAATGCTATTGCATCGTAAAAAGCAGAAGTCAAAGAAAAGTGCTTGGGTAAGACAGATATTCGAAGACCGTACCAAGAAAGGAGAATTCCACTTGCTAGTGAGCGATTTAAGATTGCATGGTCATCAGTATCAATGCTTCCTGCACTCTCCTTGGTTTCAAGCGTCATGCGAAGCTTTTCGCCGCGAAAAAGTAGAACTTGTTTCTACTTTTTCAAGCGCTCAATGTGAAAGCAAATTACTCAAACTGCGCATGCTTAGTTAAGTTTCGCGGCGAATTCGCTGCACAATTCGCCTCGTGGAAATCCGCCTTTAATGATTGTGTTGACGAATTCGCCGCGAAACTTAACTAAGCATGCGCAGTTTGAGTAATTTGCTTTCACAGTGAGCGCTTGAAAAAGTAGAAACAAGTTATACTTCTTCGCGGCGAAAAGCTTCGCATGACGCTTCTATTTCTGATGGGTTTTCAAAGCATAATTCACAATATCCATAACGATCGGAAATAGCTAATTATAAGTGAGCACACGTTCCTTTTGACCACATGAAATGGTTTCAGTGTACCACGATGAACGCTAATTTATCCCTCTGTCTCCAACTTGTAAAGCCACTTGCTGGAGTTCTACAACCTCCTTTGAAAACTTTGTCACTTGAAGACGTTCATCAACTAGTTAAGCTTTTTCCAGACAAAATGTCAATGGATTCTTTTGCGTTTTTTTCTGAGATGGAAAATTTTCTTAGATATTCTGAGACGACAAGGAAAAATTTCAAATCGCTTGCAGAAACTGCTATCTTCTCAGAGGAAATGAAAGGAACATTTCCATTAACAAACAGATCATATAGATTGCTACTAACGGCACCTGTCACAGTTGCAAAAGACGAGAGAGTTTTTAGCAGACTCAAGCTTATTAAAACCCATCTGCGAACCACGATGACGGAAAAAAGGCTCGAAGCATTAATGATGTTGTCTTGTGAAAAGGACTTAACCGATAATGCTAACTTAGATAAAATAGCTGAAAGCTGGGTTGTGTTAAAAAGTCGGAAAGTTAAACTATAATGATTTTCTGCGAATAAAAATACATATCTTTGCCAGCTTTTTTTATATACAGTGGCATATCGGGTGTTAAATGAGTTTGAAGTGTAGTTCCTAACAGCATTGAAGCTATAGGTATAGGTGCCCAAAAAGGAGTTTGAAAGTAACTGTTACAATCTTTGATGCAGAAAAATTTGCTTTTGCATGGCTTGAAGGGCTTTTTAATTGGATTAAGGAATATTGAATATAAAAATTTACATAAGGAAACTGTCTACAATAGACAACGTAATGATTAGATCGATCCAAAGCAGAAAGAAATTGTTCTATACATATGGTTGTTAAATTTAAGCATCAAAGAATAAAAAAGGTGGCTCAATGAGGGTGCAACTTATTTAAGCTAAGAAACTGAAGGGCTAAAGCAGCTCCATTAGGATTTTATTCCTTAAAGCCCCCATCTGCACTGCAATACCACTGTTCACCAGTATCGATAATGGTTTGGATGTTTACGAGTTCTACGACCTTTGTTAAAGTAAACTAGTCATCCACCCATCCTTTTTTAACATTATAAACTGCAATCAATAGGTCAAATCTTTTTTCTCCTCAAGGAAGAAAGCAAAAACCACACCCAAAACCACACCCTTCTGTCAGCAAAATTAATAGCAACACCCCCCCACCCTTCCATATCTAGCCACGGCCCTGAAGACAAATGAAATCATAGGCGACAATTACGAAAACGATGTTTGTGCATTGGTGAGGTATTTGGAGCAGAAGTTTCGCGGAATCGATACTCCAGCCTTACTGTCTTACTACCATGAGTGGACTACTTTAAAAATGGAAGCAAATAAAGCTGTTGTCGACTATATTGCGCGGCAGAGTCAGCAATTTCTGGAGTAAAATCCTGTGGAACAGTACTTTCTGAAACGCTGAAAATGTCAAGTGTGTTGCACGGACTGCCAAAGGCATATGCTGGATTCATTACCGGTCACTGAAGAACAATAGGGTTCTCGTTCCAGTCTTTTATATATAGTTCAATGGTTTAAATGCATTGAAAAATTGAGATTGGGAATCGATGTCACCTTAGAAACAATATGAAACATGAGCTGTTGTTCTAATGTTGAAACTAACTGTGAACAAAAGCATTATACAGAACTTATATATTCGTCGTCGTATAGTGTCTTGTCAGATTCTGACATTGGATGTCACAGCATAATAAAAAGTTCTGTTTTCTGCCAAATGAATGATGTCCACTCCTCTCCTGTCTAAGCATTAGCCTAACCACCCAAGAAATGTCTGTCTTTGCCTTCCTCGATCTCTCTTTCCTTCTACTTTCCCTGTTACCACTTGATACTCAATGTCTCCTTTCCTTACTATGTGTCCCAAGAAGCTACACTGCCTCTTCACTATTTGCTTCATTAACTGTCGTTCAGTCTGGGCTCTTCTCAATACATCTTTATTCGTGACCTTCTTTATCCAAGAGATCTGCATCATCCTCCGTACAAATCACATTTCTGCCGCTTCGAGCTGCCTTTTAATTGTTTCGCTTATCGTCCATGTTTCACATCCATAAAACATTGTACTCCATATATAGCATTTGATAAGTCTTATTTGGGTTTGATTGTTAATGTCTCTTGCAATGAACACGTTAGACATTCCTTTAAATGCTGTTTTTGTGATTTCAATTCTTCGCTTTATTTCTTTATCTTTTTTAGCATCTGATGTTACCAAGCTCCCTAGATGTTCGAATTTTTCTACCTGTTTGATTTTTATTCTATCAATATCTAAGTAGCACTTTGGACTTACACTCCTCTTTGCAATGGTCATACAGAAGGTCTTTCTTTTGTTGATTTCTAGGTCAAATTTTCTACTTTCATCTGCTATTACAGCAATAAGGTGTTGTAGCTGTTCTTCCGAAGCTGCAACAATGGCAGTATCATCTGCGTATCGGATGTTATTTACATTGAGCCCTCCTATGCTTAATCCATCAATGTGGCTGATTTTGCTCATTACCATCTCTGTGTATAGTGAGAAGAGTGCTGGTGATAAAACACATCCTTGCCTTACACCTCTTGCTATGTTTACCCAGTCACTCATATCTTACCCTATGCATACTGATGCTTGTTGTTGCCAGTAGAGATTCTTTATTAGTTCTAAATATTTGTCATTAATATCCAGCTCTTGAAGTGCGTCAGATAACGTTGCATTTTGAACTTTATCAAAAGCTTTTGCGTAGTCGATAAAACATATATAAACGTTTTTTACATCTCAACACATCTCTTTGTTATCAGTCGAAGCGTGAATGTTACATTCCTTGGTCCCTTGTCTGGCATGAATCCGAATTGCTCTTCTGATATTTCACCCTTTTTCCTTATGTATTATATACCAGTAATAATCTTTGTTGTTGTAACAATCAGTCTGTTGTTTTGAAACAATGGCTATTGTCTACACGAGGCGACAATTAGGCTACACGAGGTGGCACTTTGGCTTCGTATGAGAGTGAATCTGGCCTCCGCTGACCAAAGGGATGTGGCAACCCTGGTTTTGTGCGCTATCTTTTAGAAGAGCAGCCTTGGCGGAAGATTAGTGTACGGAACTAGATAAATGGCACATGCTCGAAGGGACGCCTGCACAAGAAATGGGCAGAGGGAGCAAGATTTAGCCAAACAGCACCAGAGATCCGACTTCGACGTCATACCATATATAAATCTCTTTCATGATAATGAATTATTCAAAGGTGCATGAAGCAATTCTGAACGAAATGTAACAGGCTCCCCTAGGGGGAAACTTGGAAATGAGTCTTCTCAAAACACCATCGTTAGGTTGCTTCTTCTGTCAATAATCAATATACTTTCTCAAGTTTTCAGCAATGTGTCCCTCGCTATTTATAATTGGGTGGTGGGGAGGCGGGGCTCCAGGGCTTATGACAACGCTTGTATAACATGAAGAAGTTACTTGTGATTCTCTCATAACCAGTATCTAATCAAAGGGCCGACCATGGTTGGGCCCAGAGGAAAATTTTTAATAGAAGTGTTATCAGATGGCGGGAAAATGCAGTCTTGGGAGTGTTTGTTGTAAATAGATTCATATTCATATTCAACACTTTTTACAGTTGGTTTTGAATACTAGTTAAAAACTAATTAATACCAACTATTTATTTACAATACAATACTAGTTTGTACAAAAATAGATGTACATTTGCTAGAGTACAGAAAGAATACCCAAACGTCTTCTCTCAAAAGGGGAAACCTTGCACTCATCGCCGTAGTTGGCAGAGAGCAGGGGGCGAGGCCCCCGTTGCCCCCGTGCTGCAGGCGTTCTTGCATGCTCGCCCAAGATTTTGTCTCGAATTTGTACACAGCAAATATAAATAGGGTATTTATCTGTTATTCAATCAAAGAGTCCCTGAATATGCACTTTCTACATCAATTTTCGCTTCGAGTAGTATGATATTCACAGTTTTCGAGGCAAAATGAATATGAACATCGATCGAAGAATATCAAGGGGCTCACAGCTCCCAAGGTATTGGTAAAAACTCCTGTTTTTTAGATTTTATTCACACCCAGTGAATAGATGTCAGATAAGAAATACATATAGAAGCAGTTTTACAGTAAAGTGTATTTCTAACAATATGGGGGCGTGTTCCAAGCAGGTGTGCCGTATGCACATCAGGGCAAGGGGGCAACTTTCTCCTGTGGGGCACAGTATCACGCCTTTTTAGTGACCACGCCTATAATTGGTCCCAACCGATAACAATAGTCTGGATATGTTAGGATTGGGCCACAAAGGTATTTCTAAAAATCCTCTGTACTGATACTGTAATAATAGGTGAAGATACTGTGAGAAAATTAGATAAGGTCATCTGAAAAAGCTGAATTTTGAAGCACTTAAAGTTAAACAAACGTTGTAAGATAGCTTTTGCCAAATTCAAAAGTGTTGTGATACTTTGATGGCAGGAATGTACTTTAAAATATTCCTTGATCTGACTTTGAAAAAACCATTGACAAAGAGGGCATTCTTGACCCCCTTCTACTAGGGAAGGTGAAGGGAGTGCCCCTACTGCCCCCTGTTACCTGGTCTATAACTGTTAACATGCCCTTTTTGTCATTGGTTTCTTCAAAGTCAGATGAAGTTCTGCTCAATGGTTCTGCTACCCCTGGTCCTAACAATTGTATCATCATCTGCTTTGTAGCTTGTGCTTAGATTGCCAAAAGGACTAAAATATGGTGCAATATAAACAGGGCTATAGAGCCAAATGAAGTAGAGGTGCCACAGCCATTTCAGAAGTAAACTCTTCAAAATTGTAGGGAATTTGTAGGTTAAATGTAGGTATAAAACGCAAGCGTCGTAGGTAGATTTCGCTTTGACAGCGTGGCGGTGTGCGCTAGGAACGGCCTAAGTTTGCATCTAATGCGCGTTAAGCCTACCGCTACTGAAAAGTTGGACTGTAGTTTTGTTGTATTAACAGAAGTATGGGAAGATCTCAATACAGAATGGTGAGAGTTAGGCAGGTAGTGTGCTTGTAGTTCATGCGTACATAAATGTAATGGGAATTTAAAAAAGCTAAAAGTTTGGAACAATAAGAGCCACATGTTGTTCATTATGTTTCCTTGAGAGCTATATTGTAATTTTGACACTGAATGCAACTTAGTGTGAAAAGTAATAAAATATAACCTATGTCTTTATAGTAAAAATAGGAATCTGCGCGGAACTTCGCCCAAGTGTGCTGCAGATTATGGGGCCATATCCAAGAGAGCATTACTGCTTTGTAAAATTACATAATATTTGAAACTGACAGCCTTAATATAACGGATGCGCATCGTATTTTCCAGTCTGTCTCTGCATAAAGACCAATGGTGACAACAACTTGTATTTTATTTTGTAGAGAGTGCACTTTACTACATTCTAGAAGGTCTTATCATAAAAATTGTTCTGGGACAAGCTCCCAGACGTCTGGTTTCCTTCTGTTGTTCTCATACACTCACAAAACATTTTAGTATTCGTATCTCCTAAAAATTGTGCACCAGCTTGCAGATCCTGATGCCTGTGAGATTACTTTTCATCATGCAAGAATGGCCTTGAATCCCACAAGATGGCAGCATTCTTACAATCCAATTTATTTGTATTTGAGTTTTGATCTATGATTTGTATTTGAGTCTAGATCTTTGCATGAATAATTCCCTTGCATGACCTTTAAAGCCCCCCCCCCAATAATTCACTGTAGTTGTATTTAGAAATGTTCTACACTAATTTCTGCTTGTTTCTCAGCTTATTTCTACTCAATGTAGAATCCAGGAGCACCATAACACATAAGTGCCAATGGGGGGACATGGGGGGCATTGCACCCTCCAGTATTTTCAAATTTGCAAGAGCGTTGGTCTCAAAAGTTAGCCAGGCAGCAAGAGGGCTGGCCACAGTATTTTCTGTGACTTGTTTTTAGTAACAATTTAGTAGCAATACTTAGTCAATTGGTCAGAATGCTCCTCCAACAGAAGTTGTCTCATCACATCACTGGGTATGCAGATAGCCTAATTTTGTTGTGTCACAAACGTGAAACCTTTATTCAGTCTTGGTGTAGTTGTTGTAGGAAAAAGCCTCAGAAACTGATATTTCAAGAACTGTGGTTGGTGTTCAACACTAATGCTTGCACTTCAATTCTTGGATTAGCTTGCTCATTGAAAAGATAGTGTTTATGTGACAACCCTTTTGGAAATAGGGCATCTATGCCTCTAGCATGAATTCCAAGTAGCCCTTGCCAGATATCTATGGTAAACTGTCTTTTCCTCAGCATGCTGGCATGAAGTTGTGTTGCTTTTAACATTAGCATACAGGCTTTTCCTTTTTCATTCTAGATCTTTAAAATTTGATGAAGCTAGATTGACAGAAACTAGTGGCTCATTCTTAGCCTGACAATCAATGATGAAGGCAAATACATTGTATTATGCAGAAGTGCTTTCCAATGTTTTGGAGGGTGTTACCTCAAAACATTTTCCTGCACTTAGATGTGAAGACTGCCATAGGTTATGACAAAAGCATTCTAGATTGTTCTGGTTGTCAATTTCTGATGGATGATCACACCTTTATATGCTGCTTTTGTTGGCCACACCCAAAACCTAGGTGGTGTGCAAGAGGTTTTGGACAAAAATATCTCCAGTGTGCATATGCTATACTCCGCAGACTGGCTGATAAGGGGGTGTGGGGGTGTCACACCCCTCTGGCCAGAAATTCTGTTGGCAAATCAGCCACATTTTTCGTATCTGTCAGCAAATTAGCAATACTTTATTGCCTCAAGTACAGCAATAAAGTCACTACATCTTCATATCTTTTCTGGTACCATTATAATGCTAAGAAAGGTGTTGGCCACATTTATAGCCAAAGTAAATGCATAATTTTCAAAACTTCAAACTCAAGCCCCTCTCTTCCTATCTCCTATCTACACAGAGAGCAGGGAGGCATTGCCCCCAATAATTTACATAGGTTGCATATATTGGTGCACTATATACTCTTTAGTGATGTCTCAATTGAATCATACCTAATCTAGTATCTAAGAGCATCACAACACAGATTTATGGTGTACAGGGTTTCTGTCCTGATTTTGTTGTGTGACAACCATAAACCTATTTTCAATATTGACAAGGTTGTTTCAAAGAACTTTACTTTATAACCTAGTCAGAGAGTAAGACACTAGCACTTCAATTCTTGGATTTACCTTCCCATTGCACAGATGTGTAGATAACAATGCTGTTGGGTGAGCAGTGGTGGTTCTAGGGGGGCCATGGCCCCAGGCCCCACACTTTTGATAACCCAGAAGGGGCCATGCGTCTGAGAAAATGTTGAAGAAAAATCACAGCAAAAAGTGTAAGTACATTCCGTGGTTTCAAACAAGGGCCCCGCAGATGATCTTGGCCCTTGGCCACTGGGTGAGGAGGAACGTATGCCCCCTAGAAGCATTTGATATAGCCAATGCCGGATATCTGGGGTGGTCGCATCCATGGAGTATTGGTAATATTTCTTTAATTTGTTTCTGTTTTCACTGGCATCAAGTGGCACATTTGGCTGAGAAATCAAATCAGAAATTTGAATAAGATGTGGAATTATATTGCCTATTTTTCAAGGTGCTTGCTTGAAGTGCACAAATCTCAAAGACACTCCTCCATCCTTATATTTTCAGTTTTTATGCTTGAGATTTTATTTCATATATTATTTCATGACTTTCAGATATGCAATGACAACAACAGCAAGAGTTGATGAAAAACGATTATACTTTGAGTTGGCAAACTGGAGAAATATGAAGATTAAATGTTTTATAGACTACCAAATTGCAACAGCAAATGGAGCTCTGTACTAAGAAGTGGCTCTATATCTTGTGTTTGAGTGATTTGTGGGTGAAAGTGGTTTTTGCTGACATAACAAAAATGCCGGGTTATCGTATTCATCTTGAAGAGGGAAATACAAAAGATATTGTTTGTGTACTCTGTCTACTAATACTACGAGCCCCTGTTCAAACTTGTTGTGGTCATAGGTGTTGCTTGAGTTGTGTCAAAGAAAAACGAGGGTAAATAGATAATGATATTGTTATATATTTTCCTCTTAAGCTCATTCACAATTCATTTTTGGTCAACAGCTGGTCTGTTGAAAATTTAATTTATGATTAACACACTTGCCATTCCCTCTATGGTTACAGTCTTATGTTATTGATCAACTAAACTTACAGAAAGAAACTTAGTTGTTGCTACCTTATTTTACTGTTATATTGGAATAAGTTACTCATCATTCCTCATTAGAAAGTCATTGTTATTCTAATATGATGTCTAAAAACAGCATGCTAAATATTATATGGTTGCCACAGAAAATGAAAGCAAAATTCCCTGCCATGCCCTGAAGAAAATTGTGCTTGAGTGTAAAATCACACATGCACTCCTTTGTGCACAAGTTATTGCTCTGAATTAGTTGGAATTGCATGTGTTATGCAAGGTCCCATTATCTGAGATAGCAAACAGGATGAACATTGGCTGTTTTTGCAAGTGCTATGCTAGGCCTCTCACCCCATCCCTAGCACTTTCTTCTTGAATTTGGACAAACTAGAAAGTTGAACTTAGAAAGAATTTGAGGTGGAAATGCCCTCTCCTAAGCTCCCTATGACACTGCTACTGATCGCCAATCAAAAGTCCTTGACTATTCAAAACAGTCTTCACTGGTAGGACCTTACTTCAAAAAGGTAAATTCATGGTAACTTTAAGGAGATATTCTGCAGCTTTTGGCAGTTCATTAGAAACATGTCAACATAGAAGAAATTAGTTGTCAACAAAAAGCTAAACAGAACATACATAGCTCTAACTAGATTCCCCCAACAAATGTTTTGTTTGTTATGAGACACTGTTAAAAACAAAATGCTATCATATTGTTGAATACACACCAACAGGACTGACACAATCCCAAAGTTAGTCCCACATTCCTACCTCACTTATATGCTTTTTTAATGATTTTTGATGACTCTTAGGTTTCACTAACTTTTAAAGCATGGACATTCTACCAGGTTCTGTGGCAACCATTTATTAGTAACCAATTGCAGCCATTATATGGAATTGTTATTACATGTGCTAGTTACAGACTTAAGACTATTTTGTGTACCATACATTATTAATTGTATTCTTATCTTGCTTTTAGCTCCTCTGGTGCCTTTTTCTGTCCTGTAGATGGTACAGAAGTGACAGAGGTTTGTTTTTTATTGTGCTTAGAGATTCTTTTCTGTTACCACTCTAGGAATAGTGGCAAAGCTAAGGGGATATATGGTAATGTTTGTCTCATTGGTTGCTTGCATGGCCCTATTGGTTCTTCATAGTGTTAGAAAAGTCAGTTGGGGTGTTCAGTGTACAATATTCAAGTATGCATAGTATTTTCTGAATACCGAAAAGAAATGCATGGCATATTACAGCTACACAGTTGAAGTCAGCTAAATGTTAGAACCAGCATGCGTGAAGTCATGCAATTTTTCCCTCTTCTACCAGCTATTTGATTCTACAATTGCTTATGGTTTCATGTTTGTTCAAGCAATGGCTTTACTCCATTTTGAGGCTCCAAAAGGATAAGTTACTGTTATTATCATGACGTGATCCATACATTGTGATTATTTACAATTAAATTGTTGTTTTTGTTGAAGAGCATTTGAGAAATGATGGTCCAGTGCAATGTTCTTTCTTATTCAGAAGGACACATGCATTCTCTAGTGCAATTACCTATTGTTTATTGAGGACTAGAACTTATCATAGGATTTAAATTCTTCGCATATATAATTTATGCCTTGAAGCGAACTTCTATGCAGTCCATGCCCAGAGGCACATGTGATTACACATTTGCAAAATCTTGTCTTCGCCAGTATTGCTATCAACTGTGTAATCACACATGCCAAACAGGAACTTTGTTGTCACAACTTCAACACAGGATGCACTACGCAGAGACTAGCAGACAATAAAACAACATGCCCCCACGGGCATCAGGAAGAAAAGTAATGCCACAAGAGAATAGCCACCTCGTATATGTAAAAACAAGTCTAAAATTAATTGTAAGTCGGCCATAGGACAACACCTTATTGCAAATCCAGAATATGCCAAAACATATACAGACGACAATTTCGGATCATTGGGCAAGCAAGGTCGTTTTTTCATTTAAGTGTTTTGGAATCTGTTTACATCAAGACTCAAAACCCAGTCTTGCCTATACAAAAAGAGTTCGTTTTCTCACTGGGACATGTGACCACATCTAGATATATATTTTGGTTAACCTTTAGGTCACTATCCAACGTTTCATACTCCGACGAGTGTCGGATGAAAAAAGCTTTTATGTATGTCAAATGAATGTTGCTGTTTTTTCGTGCTGTAGTTAAGTTCTGTAGTACCAACTGACTATCTCAGATACTCAGATCTTGGATTGCCTGTGCAATTCCAAATAATTGAGAGCAATCACTAATGTAGACAAAGGTGCACATGCAATTGATACTCCTGTACCATTTTCTTCTGGGCATGGACTGTCTCTGTATGATGACAGAGATTATTGCAGAAATTATTGCAGACATACATAAAAGCTACACAGAGACAGATGAGAGCATGTCTGGTGCCCATTGCCTGATGTTGCAACTATGGCCAGGAGTAAAACAAGCACAACACTTGCTTAAGTAAAAACAGCGACACCTTAGCTTGAGTAAAGGCTCATTTCCATTCACCAACTTCTGGCGCTCGCGCGACTTTCTGCGATTTATCGTGGATCTAGGCATGCGTACTTATAACAAAAAAGCGCGTGAGTATGATGGCGCGATCGCCAGAAAAAAGTTGAAGTTTGTTCGACTTTTTTGAGAGATCACCAGCAGTAGCCAATCAAGGGAATAGAAGTTTCGGGAAGTGACCAATTGCACAATGGCGTCGTAGCTATGGACTAGCCTGGCTAGGAATAATTTGGTTTGAAGTTCGCTTTGCACATAAACAATATCATATATATAGTGATCAAGGAATAGGTAGGTGGGAAGTTATCAGAGAAATTAGTTTCTGCCATCTACTTTAAGAAAAATTAGGATATTTCAAAAGCAAAAGCTTCTAGCCACTCTGACAATAATAGCTGTTATTTTAACTTTAAGAGAAAGCAGGGAGTTTGTTTTGCCCCCTTGAAAAACATTCTTATTATGCAGCAAATGACTACATTTCAAAGCCCTCGTTTTGCGTAGGTTTTGCTGAAGTGTAATGTGATATTCACTATGTGTTCGCAAAATGTCGATCGCAAAAAGTCGCGCGCGCCAGAAATTGGTGAATGGAAATCAGCCTTACTGGGCAGCCCCAACTTTTAAATGGGTTTCAGCATTCTTAGTCATTGCCAGCACATTACTCTTTCCATTTTTGTTTATACATAGTGGAAGACACTGGGCATTAAAGATGCCATCAGAAGTGTTTTTGGATTTCCAATGGGGGGGGGGCTAACATGCTCCAGTGAGGGGCTATAGCCCCTAGTCCCAGGGCTGCATTTACCTATGCTGGGGCCCTGGGTACAGTGTTGATTGGGGTCCCTTGTGATATACCAAAATCGATTGTGTTACATGTGCATAGATTTGAGACTCGGAAACTGTTGTTAATTGCAGATCCGCATCCATAAATCAAGAGTTATGTAGCAAAGTATTCTTTTCATAGTGTACTTGAGAATTGTGGTCTGGGAACTTGCCCACGGAATCAATTTTTAGAATTGCGCTCTCTATAACGTCGGAAAATCCTCCCTTGCAAGATGGGTGTGCTAATTTCCTTCAGTTTGTGCTTTCTAACTACCTGTAGAGAAGACAATAGCAGGATGCCAAATAACCAAAGTTCAAAGTTAACATTGTTATTTCACATTTGACGATTTTGCCAACTGTAAACGTAGAACCCTTTGTCAGTCGAGTATTGCAAATGAAAGAGCAATGAAATGGAGATGAACATTAAAATTTTCGTCTTTGACCACAAAGCTATAGGAAATTCCTAATAAGCCACATTTTCATTGGTTTTTCTTAAACTTTTCCAATACAGTTTAGTAGCGGAAAGGCAATATTGTTTGAAATAGTTTTGTAAGCAGAAAATACAAGTCAATTCTAGAATGATAGATCTAGATTGTGATGATTGAGCAAGCCAGAACTAAAACTAAAATGGAAAACAGCATAGCCTAGCCTAGCTCCCCTCAGTTTCCGCCATTCCAATTCATTTGGCGAAGGGAATTAACCTTGTTTTGCCCGTTTTGCAATGGCTATTTCCCCTTTTGCCATTGTAGTCTCGTTATGAATGCTGGTGATCTCGTTTCACAAGATGCTGACGGAACTCTCTAGCCGGAATAAAAGGGGGTTGGGTAATAGAACTAAAAAAATCTAAAGTAGAATAGTTGAGGGTTGCAACAAACGAGGGGGGATTGGCAAAATGCTGTAATTGAGACAACTAGAACTTGGACTGTAATTGAAGGATAGGGGTGAAGGAACTGCTCTAAAGGACATACGATTTTCGTTGGTGTATAACGAAAAATTATTCGCTAAGAAGGTCCTAAGAAAGTGTTGATGCTGGAATTGCGAAAAGACTAAGAATGTGTAAATACTGAATGGAAAAGAACTTTCTTAAGCAAAAATGCGAATCTGTGTTGTGTTTACTTTTCTTCATAAGGCTTGTTTATGCAGCCTTTCACATCGTGCTTTGAGTTTTGATGCTTTACATCAGAAGGTCACTAACCTTATTGGGCCTTGGGACTGTATTCGCCCGGGGCCAGATGCCGGCAATGGTAGTGCAGTTCAGTTCAGTTTGAGGCTGCTGTGGGATAGATGAATTTGGCAGACTACAGAAACTGCAAAATGTAACGCAAGCATCAGCATAGCGTAGAGCACTGTATGCACAAAGTTCGACTGTTTTTGAGAAATAATGTTAGATATATACTGTATGAAACTGCATACTTACCATATCAGGAATTTCAGTTTGGCTCAGAAGCTATGAGCAAAGCCAAGAATATAGCATTTTCATAGCAGATCTCTTGTCATCATATGGTTGTATTCCATCATAACTTCAAGCTATTGGAGTAAAGTGGTAAAAAAGACTTGCTTTATACTGCACTATCAATAAATATAGTCAAAGTGTAAGAGTTCCTAAAGTAACTTATTGTGAGGTCATCAGTTTGCACTCTGTTGTAGAGGGTTGGAAACAACGCATGCGGTGTACGTAGATCCTGATGGCAGCTTGGCAACCCTGACAAGTGTTTATATTTTCCTTGCATTTTAGCGTGGGACTTTTTCTCCAATAGATTATTTAATTATGACGTCATAAAATAGATGTTTTTAGAATATTGCAAATCTAGCTTCAAGTGCTGAAAAAGCATGCGTAAAATCGCCTCAGATGTGACGTTTTGACAGTTTCTGACAAATAATGACGGAAATCATTCTGATTCAAGCAGTTCCTATGCTTGTTCCAATGTTTGAGCAGAGTCAAAAATACATCTGTTTTTGTGGCAAATTTCCAGGTATCAAATGGCCATATTTCATTACAACTGTAGGCTGTTCAAGTACAATTGCACAAACAGGCCTTTCTACAATATCCTTTCAGTTCATGCAGTCAAATTGTAAAAGTTCTTACAATGTATTTTTGTGACTGCATCACTTTAGTACTCTGTTGTAAACTGTTAGCACAAATCCCATCTTAAAACTAGGTAGTACAGGCGAAAGGCCAGACGCGTGGTAATGTCTTCTTAGGATTCATTCATTAATTTGCATTTTTATACATTTAGACTCCTAAAATGATAGTGAGGAGCCTGATTTACAGGGGCCATGCTTTTTCTTTTTGACTTGGCCCCCTGTAGATTAGACTTCGTTGTTTTCTGGGGGAAGTTCATGTACAGACAACATAAATCAATGAGTGAATCCTGAGAAGCCATCAGCACGTGTATGGAGTTTCTCTCCCATGGACATCGGGGGGCGTGTAAGGCCTATCTCCATTAAAGTGAATTATCGCGAATTTTTCGAACGATCGCTAAGACAAGGTTCATTTTCAATGCCTGTGCTTTCACGAAAGTCTCGCGAAAATCTGAACAAGTAGAAATTCTTATTTGGAGGAGAGGGGTAGAGCTCGCATTGCATTTTGTATGGCTACAGCTTGACATTGGGGCCAGAATTAAAAAAGGAAGCTCAAATGCTGGATTTCGTGAACGCAATGCCAAAGATGAGTTGATAATTTGGTTCTCTATCGCTATTTTCGGATATCGTCTTGTACATTTCAGGACGTTCAGAGCCTAGGTTTCGCTTTTTCTTAGTTGACCTTTGCTTCCTAGCTGTTGGTGTATGAAACGGAGATAGCTTTCTATTGTTGGATTTTATACCTACTGGGCGTTCGCCACAGATCGCCCGTTTTCCCAAAAAAGTTGAAGTGCGCATGCTCAATGTCAGTTTTCCCCAGTGTATGACATATGATTCTGAGGGGCCACCATGTATAAATATTTGATTTACGTAAAATGAATAATCGCTGGGCTTTGCTCAAATGGAGATAGGCCCTAAGAACGTTGGTCATGCTGCAAGAGATTTGGCATCCCATTGATCGCAGTATTTTCCATGAACTACTTTTTTGTCATAGTGGTTGGTCAAAATGCCCCCCCACCCCCAATGAAAGTGCCTATGCACATCCCTAGCTCTCACAGGTTGTATTTGACCATCCGGTATGAAATCATGTCGGATTTTGTGGGTCTACACGATACCTTATAAGGCTTTTAAATAAGACGCGCCCGCAAAGTTTTTTCTCATTTTTAAGGAACGATTTCACCTCACTTTATCATGATAATCCTTTCATTTTGATCTTTGTGCATGGTAGCACCTTAGATATAATAGTCTGTTTCTACAAATCTTATACATGCACGCTAAATAAAGATACTTACAATATAAAGGAAGAACAAAGTTAAACGAAAATAGCAATCACTTCCTAGCAATAGCTTTATCATGCAAGTATTATGGACAGCTCTCATGACGATTGGTATGGGTTGCTTGTGATTAAGCCAGTCTTTACACTGTCTAAAACTTTTAGCAATATCTTCCATTAATTGGGAAAATTGTATTTTCAAAAAACAGCCGCTCTCAAGGAGCCTACACGCGCGAGCAGCGGCGCGCGACCGATTCACTCATTGAAAGTCCTGCCTATTTATCCTGTATGGGATTCATAGGCGTATTTATTTTCCAAAGGATTCATCATGGTCATCTTGTAGATGGAAGGGCAATACAGTTTACAAAAGTATCGGATTAATTTAAATCCGATGTCTCATACACGGGACCTTGATGTAATTTTTGCAATCATCAGCTGAAAGCTTCCTTACTACTATAATGGAGTTTTTGGGCTATGTAGTCAATGAATAGTCCATTACGACAACTATTATGCAATGGCAAAACTAGGCATAATGTACCTGTTTTCTGGGAAGTTTATTAACATTTGTTGTTTTCCCTGTAGCTCTGCTGTGTAGGTGATATGACAATATATTTTCAATTTTTCTAGACCATCCACTCCTCTCTATGCATAAATGACTCGTATGTTTTGGCCAATTTGATTTTTGTAATGACTGGCTTTTACTTTAATGCTCTTTTTTTCTTTAATTCTTCACCAAGTATGGATTTTTGCCCATGCGTTTTTCGAAGAAAATTTAGATTGTTTCTTCCTTGAACCAACTTGTTATTGTCCAATGTCTCAGAGGTAGGAAAAGGGGAAAAACCTTTGCATAGTTTAGGCCAAGGTTTTTCCATTTTGACCAACGTTATGTAGTGAGAACGAGGCGGTGAAAAGGGGAAGTGAATGGATTTTCAATTGTTAAATTATTGGGGATTCACTGAATTGACATGCATTGATGTCGGTCGAAGTTCATTGGAGTTTTCGGTTCACGTTTCTGTCACTTCGGTAGCACTTTGAACTCGGTGAATACTGTTCTAAGTTGGGAAAGCAAAGCTCAGGACACGTTAGGCTTTGTCAGTAGAAGTTAAATTTACTTTTAACTCAAATATAACGTGCACTGAATTTTCTTTCATGAACCTAAGATTAGAACATCATTTTAGTTACATATCTCGGTTTTCGCAGCTACCGAAGTGTCAGAAACGTGAACCGAAAATTGCAACGGACTTTGATCCACTTCAACGTATGTCAATTTGCGCCGAGGTTTTTCCCCTTTTTACTGCCTCGTCCTCAATACATAATGTAGGTCAAAAGGGAATAACCTTGGCCGTACTTACGCCAAGGTTTTTCCCCCTATCACTGCCTCGTTCTCACTACATAATGTAGGTCAAAAGGGAATAACCTTGGCCGTAATTACGCCAAGGTTTTTTCCCCTTTTCCTAAAACTGGGGCATTGGTTCAAGGAAGAGCCAACGAACGTTCGAGCGAAATACGTCCCAGGCATGCGCAGTAGTTGTAAGGTCGAATTCGTATTCACCAAGAATGACAATTGGGGAGGGTTAACAATCTCAATGTGATTTAAATGCACATTCTTATATTTGACGAAGGCGCCATAATTTTTGTTAGATTTCGTGCGCAATAGTTTGTAATCTCGCTTTCGGTATTGACATAGGGTGAAGCTACCGCGCGCGGGTTATCAATCTACACATTTCCTCTAAATCTAATGATTTCAAAATCGGCAGACTGTGGTGATTTCTAAAAATGTTACCAAGGAGGGCTCCAGGCACACCCACGCCCATAGTTTGGGTGTAGCCCAGCTACAACCACGCCCATATTTTCAAAGATGGAAACATGATAATTTAGTTTAATACTGATATAGTATAATCAACAATAAGAACTGCCTCAATACCCATATAGCAGTTCACAATTTATCATAACTCTTTGGAAGCAAGGCCAATAAACTCTGAAAAGCGAAGCCAAAGCAAGAATTTTAGGGAGCTGAGCCCCCCAAAATGAGCAGAAATTTTAACAAGGGGACTCCGCCCACCCGAGCCGACGGGGCCTAACTGTCGGTGAGTGCGAATTTGGTCATGGTCCGTGTAGCTTTTCCTTGTTTGCTCTTAGTTGTCAGAATTGAATGAAAACAGGTTAGTGGTCAGTATTTCCTTCTCAGCATAAGGAACAATGATTAAAACAATTTATATCCTATGTTGTAGAAGGACGTTTTCCAACGCTCTAAAGGACATGACCTCAAAAACTTTTTGCCTGGGAAAAGCCCCCAGACCCCCATTTTGCCTTCACTCCTATAGACTTTCAGCTACTTTGTCTCCTTTAAGAATTATTCTGATCAGATTGTACAACTTAGACTTTGCATGAGTTTTCGCCTCCGCCTCTAAGAATGCCAGTGTCCACCACTGGACAAGAATGTTGTTTGGCCTTAAATGTAAGATGTGATATAGCTGTTACAGAAGGGCGACAAACATTACATAGTCGCCCAAGGCATTCTATGATACCACGCTACTGGTGCTAAAGGATTTGGTTGGAAGTTCAGGATTCTCGCCCCTTCACATACAGTTCCAACTTTTCAGCATATCATAGTTTTCGTATACCGTATTTGTCGGAGTATAGGACGCACCGGATTTTAAGGCGCAGTATCAGTGAATGGATCTTTTTTCGTATATAGGATGCACCGGACTATAAGCAGGGGTGATTTTATATGGATGCTCAGGGGGTGGAGCCCCCTTTGTTAAACTTTTTGTTCATTTTAGAGGGTTCAGCCCCCAAAATTTTTGTATTAATTTTGCTTTTCAAAACGCATTTACCTTGCTTTCAATGGTTTGTATGATATTGCTATGGTGAATTTCCTCTCTACTATATGGCTATTGAGATCTATGTAGATGTTGGCTATATTATATCACAATCTGACTAAATTATCATGTCTCCATCTTCAAAAATATGGATGTGGCTGCAAAGGCGCCACACCCACTTTTTGACATTGCGCCTAGAGCCCCCTTGTTAAAATTTTTAGAAATCACCCCTGATTATAAGACACATAAACCAGAAAAAATAGTCGGATAAATCAGACTTTATTCAAATTATTAATAATGTTAATATTACAACATTCGCTTTTTCAATCGTTCTTCTTCTGCGAATCAAAATGTGGATATTTATGGCACACCAGAATATAAGGTGCATTGCCGATTTTTTACCAAATATAGTGATGTTATGTGCGCTTTATAGTCCGAAAAATACGGCGCAGATCCGGTGCTAATGCACAAACGTACCTCTCACTAAAAAGGGTTCTGAACGGTTATATTTGTTGAAATATGCGTAGAAGAATCTTTAGAGATAACCAATAAACGCGAGCAAGAGTCTTTGAATGGACGATATCAGTTTAGCGGTTTTGGAACGCTTTGAAACACATCCAAGTATCCTTAGAATAGAGTTATCAATTGATAACGCCATTCATTTTTTATTTAGGAAGATCACAACCGAAAAAATGATATTGCAGTTGCAAAATGTTGATCCTGAGAAAGGCTCACGACCACAGGAGCAGTCCCTCTAAAAACATTACAGTCCAACACAAATATGTCTTGCTTTCGAGCTTTTTAATAAATTTATTGAGGCAAGCAGCTTCCCAGATGGCATGAAAAATGCCGATCTATTTGTAATTCCAATCGTCAAAAGGCTGATAGTATGAACAAAATCAATTATAGGCCAATGAGCTGATTTTATTCTAATACCAAAACAGCTCATTTTAAGATCAGATTACAACTGAAAATGTTGCGCGTAACATGGCCTTTAAGAGGTTTAGACTAGGTTACAACTCGCAGCATATCTTTTTGAACTTTTTACAATCTTGCAAGAACAGCATAGACAATTAAGGGACTTGCTGGGGCAGTATTCATGGATCTTTCACAGGCTTTTGATTGTGTAAACTTCTAATAGCAAAACTGGTTGCCTATGTATTGGATTTGGATGCTCATCAGCTCATAAGAATGGGAGAAAGTGAATATAGGAGTGCCGCTAGGGTCGGTTCTGGGGCCTTTACTTTATGATATATTTATAGACAACATTTTCTACTTTGCAGATTGTGCAAAGTTTTCATTAATGGATTAGGGGTTTTGTCGTTTTATTATTTTTTTCTTTTGCAAATAAGTATGTAGTAATTTTAGTTTGTTTTATTGGCATCAATTAGCTGGTTAGCTATATATTCGTGTATTTTTGTATTGCCAACGTTAACGAAATTATAAATGAATAGAATAAAAAAGTAAATAGATAGTGCCATTCCAACATCATCCAACATTTTTGACCGCAGTCAAGCTTTGTCAAGCATCATGCAGCATCACCCATCAATGCCCAGCATGGGAATGATAAACCTTAACGTAACTCCTTTTGCAATTCTTATTGCCCTTATTTGGGTTATTGAGGTTTGAGTGAAATGGACGAGGGATTAGAAGATGCTATCTCCTGGAATTTCGATCACAAGCTACATTTTTCATGGTAATAAGCATGTAAATTCGTATTCCTTAATTGACCATGCATATTATATTTTTGCTTTGCCTTTCTGTTTTAGGTATTTCCGGATCGATTTGTTGAGAGAGAAATTCTAAATTTAAGGTGCAAATGCACTTTTTGGCAATCCGGATGCACGTGGACTGGCCTTGTCAGAGAGTATGAAGTATGTCCTAGCTCAGTGGTTTTCAACTGTATTGTTGGAGCGGAACTCCAAGGGAATATTACGGTGGCTCGCGGAACCCCTGTTCACATATCTGCACAGGACAATTAAAATTACTGTCGATCATAGCATTTATATAGCTTCTGGCGGGACCCCTGGACTGTACTGACGGAAGCCCCGTGTGAAAACCACTGTCCTAGCTGAATCAGTAGATCGTATCTAAGTACCTTCAAAAGTCACTTATTGGCGTTTATCACGAGAATCTTACAACCTGTATTCCTCAACCCTACTCTTGGGCACCCAATAATGGGGTATAGTAAGGAAGGAGTAGACATTTTGTTTAAGAAACATACTTTCGGAGGTTTTAATGAATTGAAATGGCTATGATTTTCCATAATGAGTGTAGTGTAGGTTATGGTGGTTGTCAACAGATAGAGGGGCAAACCTTCAATCCAAAGTATGGGAAGCTAAGCAATTCAAAGTTTTTGCAATTAGTTACTGCCAGAAGGTGAAAAAGGTCAACAGTTATTTACCTTGCAATTCCTAGAAGACTTTTCACTATCAATAGCAGAACAGTTACTTTTTGAACGTCTCTACAAATCGGTACTGTACTTAGTGCTACCCTTTTGGGATTGCTCTGATTTCCTTAGAACAATTAAATGAACTACTGTGGCTTTGTGAGAAAGCCACAGTAGTTCATTTAGTTACCCTTTTTCTAAATTTGCAATCTTCTGTTGGTTGGGATGTACATAAATTGGGAAGTCGATTTCCTACAAAATTCTTTATTTATGTGGTGGTGATAAATCGAAATGGGTGTTGAAATAATTCGAGAATTTTCGGTCGTGCCCCCTACTATTCGATTCTCAAGAGTATATCTAATATATTTTTATTCAGGTGAAAATTTTGTATATTTTTCGACTTTGCTATAAAGTATTGAGAGCACATATTTATGGTGTTATACCAAATGTAGGGTAATGAGTATCCAAAGGAGCAACACCTGCAGACTTGGATTTTGTCAAGAACTAGTATAGAACTTACATTTTAGATAGACCTAAAAATGCCCGAAAAGCAAGCTTATGGTAGTAGCAGAGCAGTCCATGTTCTGAAGAAATTAGCGCAAGAGCGGCAATTCGGAGTTATTTGGAATCGGATGTGCGATCCAAGATTTGCAGATCCGAAATACATAATTTCTTGTTAAGCATATCAAATGTATCAATAAGGATAAAACAGGAGAAAACAGACTTATGAAAGCAAAAGTGACAGTCACTAGAGTTACAGTTGTGACATGTGTGATAGCACAGTTGACAGTTATTTTGGTACAGGCGATTTCTCGCTTGTGCTGAGGATTTTGCACGTCTGTGGACACGCGCAAGCTCGATCACACGTGTATCCGGGCATGAACTGGCGGAGTTACTGCGAATAAGGAATTTTATCTGAAATGGTATAAAGCTTGTTAGGAGACCAACCAAAGTCCGTACTCTGGCCTAGGGTAGAGAGTATTTTTCACTTTGATTGAAACTACTATTTAGTTGAAATCAAGCAATCCGGAAATCGGGTATAGTAGGGTCAGGACTGAAATCCTGCAACTTCGGGATTCATGTTCTTAAAAATTCATATTCATAGACTTTATACACAAAGCCCTTCTGCATAATTAGTGTCAATTAAAAAACTACTAATTAAGTTATATATACAGAAAGTAGCCAGTGAAATAGAGCAGCAAAAACAAAAGCCTATTTATCGTGGAGCTGTTCTTCCAGGGGATTGTGTTTAGTTATGTCTTGCTCTTCATATACAATTTCAGTTGTCTTTTGAAAGCATTTGTTGTTGGCAACTCACGTATATCTTTAGGCATATTATTCCTGTCCTCAAGAGCTGAGTAATGAATGCTTTTTGCATAACACCCAATCCCGTAAGATGAGAAACTAGACCTTGGTTTATACTTTTCTAAGAAGCTATCTGGGCAAAGTTTATGTATGATTTTATAGGTCATAAATGTCACAACATTCCTATTAAAACAAATTAGGTTTTCTACACTCATCCCAGGGTATGACCAAGTATCTTTTATTTTGGCGTTCTTGATTTATGTTGAGAGCCCGTGTTTGGAGTCTGAATGGCAGCCAATTCTATTTTTGACAAATTTCTCCAAGCTTCGTGCATCTTCATGATCTATGTTTACATTTTCGATGGACAATGTTGTTTCGTTCTTACACTATCATTTACTTTTAATCACAGATTTATGATTTTAATAAAGCCTTCACTTTAATTTTTGGCATTGAGGTCAGTTAAAACTCTGCATGTGACGGCGCAGTGAACAATTTATTTCCAAGAGAGATCGACAATTTTTCTAAGCATTCCTACACATATCAACAAAGTTTATCATGCCTTTAAATTGTTGATTTATTGATGTTTTAGGAACACGCCAGCCGCTGCAATTTTATCAATGTGCCTTGTGGCTTTTGTGGAAAAGACATCCCCAAGTCTCGTTTGGAAGAACATGCAAGTCAATGCGATCAGAGATTGGAGAGTTGCAAGGAATGCGGTGAACGAGTTAGGTTTTCAGCCCTTAGAGTAAGTAGTGAAAGCTTTTCAACTATTTTTGGTAGCATCTTATATCTTAATTTGCAATGTTATGATAAATTATTTTGGCTGGTAATTAATAGATTTAATTTGTAAAATTTGCCTTCAAAAGTAAGTTAGCAAACATCAATATGAATAAATTATGTATTTTGCTTCCTTGTATCATTTAGTTCCATTCATATGATGGCCTTTTGTTAGCACTAGATTTTGTCTTCAATGATGTTTCCATGTGTTAGTAGAAGCTTCGATTGGATGAGAGGCTTCTACTGGATGAGAGGTTTTCTATTGGGCGAGAGGCATGCTAGAGAGTTATTGTAGTTCCCCAGAATGCATTCGAATGTTGATGACGTATTGCTATGTGTAAACAGTGACACGTAATTCTTCAATGACAATCTCTTTAGCTCATCAAACTTATTGTATTTAATTTTTTGTTAATTTTACAGAAGCATCAACAGACTACTTGCCCTGGAACCAAAATAAAATGTAGTCTTTGTGGAAAGGACATATTTAGAGGACAGGTAGACTTAATTCCCTTTTATCATCATCATGCATTTTTATCAAGTGAATTTCTATCTTGTTATGCATTCTTATTTACAAACTTAGACGGACTTTCTTGTGAAGTTTGCCAGACAGTTTGTTTGTTGTATCGAATTTTGTACGCTATCTGTTCAGTTGGAAGCATCATTCAAATTTGGGACCAGATAAGATTATGCCCTTCCACGCAGTATTTGGTCGTGATGAAACAAGTTAAAAGTTTCCTTAAATGTTGTTTTAATTGATGATAGATAAGAAAGGTTTTTCTTAAATTTGGCTCGATATAGCATTACTAGTGAAGTTATTCTTCTGACTCGTGTGATTAAGCCTTAGTTTTGCTTAGTGCGAATTACAGCTCAGTTGAACTTGAAAAGATTGCAGCTCAGTTGCAACTCAGTTGAAGTTGTCATGTTGTTTACAGTATTGAAAATGCTGTGAAATTACATGATAGAAGTCAATTGGCTTATCCCAATAGCATTCAATGATCCAGAAGGAGGCAAGTCATCTGTGAAACATTGTTTTCTGTGATGTTTTATTTTAGTACCTTTAAAATTCTTGTTGCAGCTTTATAAGAGGCCATGTTTTTTCGTAGTTGCATGCGCATTTGGAACGTGAATGTAATGAAGCACCAGTACCGTGCCCATTTGCCAAGATAGGTTGTGCTGCAACAAGGGTAAAGTGTATTTTAGTCTCTTCAGACTCCATTTACGCATTATTAGATTTCAAATTAATCGATGTGTTTTCCTTCCTTCTTCACAAAGACGATAAGGAATGTGATTGAAAATGAGTGTCTCATGATGTAGATACTTGAGCCTGATATAAACTTCATATCGAATGAGATATATTTAAACATATATGAATATATACAAGTATATGTAGATATAAATCTACCATCTATCATCTATAAGGCTTTGTCTATGGAAGATATGTGGGGTTGATAGGGCATCCATATTTATTACTATCACTGCAGTTTTGCTCCTTTCTGATTGGTCACTTTTATGGTAGTCTTTTTTGTACTTGTTAGCGTACAGACTCTGTATCTTCCTAGTCTCACCTTTCTTTTCAGTTATAACACATGGTTTTCCCACAAGAGGTGTGCATCAGATCGGATTAAGCATTTATTACCGAGAATTGGCTTATTTTTAACATCCGATCTGATCCGAACTTTTCTGATCCGAATCCGATCCGATCCGAAATTGTATCGTCCAAATCCGATCTGATCCGAAAATAATAATGGTTTACTTAAAGTTCGCAAAAATAGCGTTATAACTTATGCGCGCTAACTAAATTGAGTCTTAGTAGCTCACGTATTTTGATGGGTATGAGATTCTCCTTTTATAATGCACAGTCCTGTGCCTCAATATCTAGCATGCTAGGAGAGATACGATTATATTGTCCTGTGCCTAGGTATCTGGAGAGAGTACGATAGAGAGTCCGCCCAGATTTCTATCATTTTCATAACTTTTTGTGCTGTTGACGTCTTTCGTGACATCTGGAAGCCAGTTCAAGAGCATGTTCCCTCAAAATGATAAAGAGTTATTGCAATATTGAAAAGAACTGGTATTTTGTGGATGGACAAGATCTCTTTAATGCAAGATGTTAGGTCACTTGCTTATGCTTGAAAAGGGTCCATACAGTCAGGAAAAATCAGGAAGAAAGTATGGTTTTAAGGGGAGTCAGGAAAGTCATTTCAAAATGTCATTCATGGAAGTGTGAATGCAATTCAGTCATGCAGAATGCGAATCCGGATTGCAGATTTTCATTTGATAATTCGTGTAAAGACGTCGTTTTACATACATTACTCAATTGTTTAGATTATCCATTGTTTCAGATGCAGCTGCAGGGGGATAAATACCAGGGAGGGTATGGGGATTACACTTTTTGCTTTCCATTAGTATGCATGCATAAAACATTGGAAGTCAAACATTTTTGCTAGGAAAATCTTAAGAGGCTTGATACTGGAATCGTGAGAAAGTTACGAAAGTTTCAATACTGGGTCGAAAAAAATTGTCATATTAAAAAAAAAGACGTGTATCTGGGATACATTTTCTTTTTTATGGAATTACTAATCAAATAAGAACTTTCAAACTTGGCATAGACAATGTTTTATCTTATATTTATTACTACAGCAAAGGTTTCTTCTATATTTTCGTCATAAGATAGATCTCATTTTCGCAGGGCAACGTACAATTTTGTAGGGTAAAAATCTCGGATACCCCGAAGAAGTTATGAAGCTACGTCCCTTTCTAGTTGTTTCGAAAAAGGAAGGATATATTACCCGTCACAGTGCCATTTTCATGAATTAGTTGAAATTGCTCGTTATTACCAGAAAACAATTGAAAAGTAGACGGTTTTCTGTTGAGAATTTTATAACACCGTTCATGCATGTATGATGCGGATGCTAGTCACTTTCATAGTGTATGTTCAAGGCGTGATTGTGCAATTCGTCAATGTTGTAATACAAACTGACAACTGTTCATGTATCCTTTGTATCATTGGTAGTCATTGAAGTTATTTGTATCAGTGATATAATTTACAACTCCAGCTGGTCCGGGAAATATTATTTATTCCTGATATGTAGTCAGGAAAAATACCTTCATTTTCAAGAAAAAACGCCAGGAAAAGTCAGGAAAACATAGTAGGCAGGATGAGTATAAACCCTGTTGAAGACTTGTCTACATTTACACATCCGAACCCCATCACGCAATATATTTTAAGAGTAGCAAATTGCCTCTTACTAATGATTAGTTTTGTCATGAATAATTTACCTTATTTCGGTTTGATAATCGACATCCAATCCGAACTAATCCGACTTTGAAACACCTTTTCCATTCCGATCCGAAATAGAGATTTTTGTTCCGAAATCCGAAAGAATCGGATCGGATTCGGATTGGTTTCGGATCGGATTTGCACACCTCTATTTTCCACTTAGTCTTGGAGGAAACTAATATTGTTTATGTTTACAGCCAATGAAGAAAAATGACAAACGCAAACACATGGAAAATGCGCAACTCAATCACATAACTTACCTTTTCACATTTACTGTCGAGTTAGGCCAAAAATTGTCACAGCTGCTAGAATCAGGTTCGTATAGTGAATCCAATATAGATTTTGTACCAAAGATTCGTTGTCAGTTTTCATGTAACATACCTCTCAAATTTGTTGCACTAGATTCAAATCAAGCTAGCCAAACAACATCTTTCCTTTGCCTCTGATCCATTCCTCGGTCCATGGTATCCCCTTCCTGCTATTTATTCAAATCAT
>OLMO02000238.1:1653863-1679005 GCA_900291935.2 Cassiopea xamachana
ATCTGAGGCTCAAAACCGAAAATTTTTAAGAATATTGAGGCTCAGAAAAAAATTAGGTATTCTTATAAAAAGAAAAGAGTGTATTGAGAAAAATGCACCAATATTTTGAAACACGCAAAAAATCCTTTTTCATTAATAGATCGCCATGTGATTGCTTCAACATCACCGAATATGTTTCCAAAAGCAGGCGTGCAACTAGGGGGTTCTTGGGGTCTAACCCCTTTAC
Source organism: Cassiopea xamachana (assembly GCA_900291935.2). Classification (NCBI taxonomy): domain Eukaryota; kingdom Metazoa; phylum Cnidaria; class Scyphozoa; order Rhizostomeae; family Cassiopeidae; genus Cassiopea; species Cassiopea xamachana. The sequence goes on from OLMO02000238.1 coordinate 1,654,090, forward strand.
ACGAGCGGTTTATTCCAAATTGCAGACGTCAATGACAGAATAATTGAGATTCTTAATAGATGGTGTAATGTAAGCCCAGTCTTCTATTCATGACATGTTATTTTTGGTTTGGCGAGGTGATTGAAGGCTACTAAATATTCCAGAATTACGGACGAACAATGATCACCATCAACATGATCATCGTCACTTCAATTTTTAAAGACGGTGGCCCATTCAGCTAAGCTGACTTACATGGGGCCGTCTATGTACAAAATAAAAGCTAAAAACTTGGCAAGATCATTGCAAAGCAAGCCTGTGCTAACAAGCAATAAAAAAATTACCGACAAGTTCGGTAGAGTATGGGGGGCTTTAGCACCACCACACCCCCTACTTGGCACGCCCCTGCTAATGTATTCCTGATAGTTTCTGTTAGACTTACTTTGGCATGATCGATCAAATGGTTGGCACAAAGCAAATAGCAAGGCATTCAAATGGTTCTAACCGAGTGGCAAATCACTGAAAAAATCTCATGCATTGATTACTCTTAATTTCAATTGCGTTAAAGTTGGCAATACGATATGCAATAAGATATAGCTACTAAGCTAATTGACAGCAACATGCGAAATGCATATATTTATGTCTTTAAAATCTGAAAAAATCTTGACACATCTTAGGTCTCAAAGATTTATGAACAGCTTCAAAAGTTCTTCAAACTCTCAAAAAATCTTTGAAAATACTCTTTAAAAAAGTCTCTGAGATACAAAGATTCATATAGTCTTAGAAATATAAAAATCTTTCGAGTCAATTGAATTTGAAATCTCAACAACATTTTCCCCAGTAATTTGCCCTTCCGTGTTGGCAAAAAAGCTTTTAAGTCTCCCTCATTTCATTGCTGTATTTGGGTAATCCCTATCAATGAAAAAGTTTTGCTAAATCTACAGCATATCTTTTAGTGCTGCAGAAACATTTTTCATGCATTGTCATTCTTTGGGAAGCGAACTGGAACCCTTGCCATGACTATGAGAAAGCTCTCGTACATCCACCTTTCTATTCTTAGCCAGCAAGTATTCTATTTGTTCTCCATTCCAAAAAAAGCAACTGCCGCATAGGTCTATGAACTATTTCTCAAAGTTTTTTATATCTCCGTTTACCCGGTTTCTTGGGGCTTCGGCGGTGCCTCTGGGGGCTTTGGTTCTGGCGGGGGCATTTGGGGCCGGATGCCCTTCCTAGCGTCGCCATTGGCCTGCGTTAGGCCTCGGGCACGAGGCCATGTTGATCTGAGTCGGGTGCATTGCCGCTAAGCCACGGCTGCTCCCGCATAGATCTATGAAATGCCGGTGTCTATTCAACCATGAATGGGCAATAGAGCTCCAGCTGGGCCTTTCCATGTAAACAAAACTCAGTTGATGCAGAGTTTTTGTCCAAACATTCAAGCAGTAGCTTGCCTTTTCACCACGAAGGAAACATTCTCTAGAACAGGGTTTTTTAAACGTGCAATTCCACACAAAATGTGCAATTATAGAAGGATTTGCGCAGTTTTGTTGAAACAATTGTGCAATTCAAAAGTTTGTTATTTTATTAAAGGGTGTAAGGAAGTAAATAGCATGAAAAATGATAGATTTAGGTATGAAATAATATGCGAAACACAACTAGAAATGGAATTATTAGAGGTAGTAACATCTACCATTTTTCGATAAAAGCAGGCGGCTCAGTCTCACCTGCAACCAAAAGAACACAATATCATTGGATTTTATGTGCAGCTCTAAATTTTTCTTTTAAAAAACCCTGCTGTAAAACAGTGTTTCCTAAACTTTTCAAATTGTCCTACATTACGGCCCCCTACAGCATACTTTTTTTAATCAGGGTCCCCTCGAGGAATTGATGTATGATATGATGAATAAACTTTCACGACAAACAAACATCAAAAGTGACATAGGCTAATAAACAGTGAGTTAAGCAATTTGCCCTTAGAGAATCTTCTTCTTCTCCCGGCCCCCAAACCCTTCTAGGCCCTTTGGAGGATCGTGGACCTCGGTTTGAAAAGTTTGCGAGCTCAGTTGTGATATCTCAAAATTTATAGTTGGTGCAAATGGCCAGGAAGAGAGAATCGACCATATCAGTCACTCCTGCATAACATGAAATCTGCGTTTGGAAATATTGTCTAACTCAGGAAGCTGTTCATGCTTGTCAAAATAGCTATACCGATCCCTCATTCGCATGTTGAGATAGAAAGAGTCTGTCATTGCACTTTTCGCTTGCAGAAGACTTTTATCTTTCAAAGGTGGACGTCTTTGGTTTTGAATCTTCTTTTGTAGTTCATGTGACAACAAAAAGCTTTTTGATAGGTTCCCCACAAGAACATATACACATATTTGTTTGTAACACCAACAATAGAACAGTCTTTGCGTTTGTCAAATTCTAATCCATCTGCAAAATTGGTCGGTTTGCACTAAATATCATAATAGTACAATTCAAAAAGACAAGGGAGAGATAGTTTATCACATTTTCTCGCTTCTTTATTACCAACTTTTTGACTGAGAGTATCTTGAAAGCCTAATATTTAACAACGAATTTCCACGAGAGCCATACAATTGGATAATTGTGTCACATGGGAATTCAAAATCGTCTGATTCGACAATGACTTAGCCAATGCTCTTTTGAGCTATATGACACCTGAAAACGACACCAGCGATAACGTTGGAAAGCTGTTCTGGAGGTATTCCCTCTTTCGCAATGCTTTGAAGAAATGTCTGCTAAGGTTTGCCTGTGAGCCAGAAAGCCAGATGCAGTCTTGAAAAGAGCTATATCTCGCTCACAAGCCATAGGTTCCCGACCACTGCTCTACAAGCTGGACATTAAGAGAAGTAGTAATTTACTAAGGAAAATGTCCTGTATATTCTTGAGCTCACTATTGGTTTTGAAGCTAACATACAAATCAATAGTGAGCGTAAGGCTTCAAAATATTATCCTCTACAACAAACTCTACTTCCGAATTATAAACAAATCAAATTTATAAATCTTTCTATGGGAGCCCTTGGCACTATTGGGTCTTCTTCTGAATCTTTTATTAATCTTCTTAAATCCCTCGGTTTCAACGACAAAGTGCAAAAACATTCTATCTAACCTCATCAACATAACTATAAGAAGTACTTACTTTATTTTCTGCTGCCGAAATAAACCCTGGACAAGCCCTGACTTACTCAACTTATGAAAAATGCTATTGATTTTTTTCTTTTTTATTTAATTTTATTTTCCATTCTATTCCATTGATGTCACAGTAATTTTTTTTTTCATTTTGTTTAGTTAAGTAGTTAACCTGACAGTCAGTTGTACGTTGCCTAGTTTTAGAGAGAAGTATAATTGTATTTTAGTTATATGAGAATGAAATTGAAGTTTGAAAAATTTATAGAGTAGTAGTAGCAGTGCCATGCTTTGCTGAAAAGTAGAGCATAGAAGTGGTTTATCAAATTAGTCTAATGTAGAATTGCAAAAAAATATTTCTACTAACAGCATCTTTATACAAAAATAGAAAAAGGATTTGCTGTAAATTGTTCTGCCGAGGGAATTCCCCTTTGTTACTAGTTGGAGATACGTGTATCTATGGCTGTCCACAACAAGTTTGGCTTTGCAATTGCAAATCAATAAATGCTTTACATTTGGTAAGATTGTGCAACAGCAGTTGATAGCATTTCCAATTCTTTCTTTTCGTATTGATGCCTTCTTTTACTTTTCATCAACCATATGACAGATGCCAACAATGAAAAACTGACGAGGAAATATGAAATACTTCAATTATGCAATGGCTTTCATCATATTTTTGGATCTTGTTGTAACTTATTCCTTATGATATAAAGCTGTTTTCGGTTTTTTTATCCTTCTCGAAGATAGCCACTGGAAGCACGTGTCATTTTACTAAAGCATTTCTTATGTGCTACTGCAAACAACAATTTGGAATGCAATCCGTCCATTCTAACGGCGGTGGCGCGCTAACCGTTGTGCGGCGTTCTTTTCCACTACGAAAAACCATTCCATTAAGCCTGGCTCACACTGGTGATGGAAGAGCTGAAGCAAGTGAAGTAAACTAGAGGAGTCGGAACTTTACGACATGAAGTAGGAAATGAAGCAAGATGTAAAGCCAGCCGTCCGCTTACGCAAGCAAATCTTGGCTTCAAATATACCCCAGAGTGCATTCCAGACCAGTAGCAGATGCAGTCAATTCAAAGTCCTTTCCCGCGCCTAATGGCGCATAGGGCGGCGCCTATCTCCGTTTCTATAGCCCTAGGCCACGCGTCTGCGAATGCAGTGAAAGCTCCGCGAGTTTAACTTTCTCCTCCATTCTCACATGTCGAGCACCAGACGAGAAGGCAGTGAGTTCCATTTTAAAGTCTTTGGTATGACTCGGCCGGGGCTCGAACCCACGACCTCCCGGTTGTGAGGCAGACGCTCTACCATTGGGCCATCACTCCGGTGCAGATGCAGACTGGGGTTAAATCTGCTCGAGTCAATTTCAATTGTCAATTTATACGAAGGTAGCCCTTTAGCAAAAAATGGTTTGCAATGGACCCTCAGCTAAAAAACTTACAACTTAGGCTAAAGACTACATTAAATTGAGGGTAGTCTGCAAGATGAAATGATAGCCTAATGTTAAAGTCTATAAAAAATCATGCTAAAGGAAAACAGAAAAGGTATCGGCGTTGCTTTATAAAGCTGTCTAATCACTGATCATCTCCTTCATTGTTTTCCAACCTAAGCTTTCAATTAGCGGCAGGGTGAGGTGGCAAAACTACTGCCGGTTATTATTCTTGCTGCCTGATTTTTGACCTTCTGCAAACTGCCTTTTTCAGTTGAGCTACAGCATCCCCAACTGAGCACGAATAGCGGAAATATGACTGCACAATACCTCTCCTTAAGCAAATATTTAGAAAAAATTCTTAGCGTATTAAAGTCGCAGGCGGAGTTTTAGGGTTAAGGAAGTGAAATTTTTCGCTAGATACACGTCTTTTTTATAAGAAAGCCATTATTTTGCCTGATCCTCAATTTTCTTAACTATTCCCGAAAATGAGGCGGAGATTTTCTTACACTTTTCTTCACTTTATCTGAAATAAACTGGTTAAAATGGGTTAAACATTCGTTAAAAATATTGTATACTTGAACTTGAATTCCATCTTTATCATTTTGAATGCAATAGCGACGAAATATCGATTCTGAACCAAGAAAAATACTGAATTTTGGAAATTGAGTCTCGTTATTTTCTAAAGATTTTCACCGTTTGAGCCTGATTTTCTTATAAGCTTTTTTCTTATAAATAAAAAACGTGTACCCTAAACGCTTATAACGTTGCGCGCATAAAACGTATACGCGCATATATGTCGTAAGCAATTTTTTTCGTGAAAATAGCAACATGTTATGCGTGCGACATTTACCAGTTTCCCCATTCGCTCGTACCATGGTGTCATTCTTGCTACACTTCAAATGAGGAATTCCATTACACATTGTGGAAGGGAAGGTATGGTGAACAAGTAGGCATTCTCGATGAATTAGCAGCTTGTTTTGTTTGATAGCATGACACATGCCAAAAGTATCCAATATGAAGTTATAATACAAGAATGGCTTTGGCAACTTATGAATGCGAGACTTTCGTCTGAAGATAATCATGCATGAGGAATTCAGGACAAGGGGTACTGTAAAGTACAGGAAATTTGGCAGGCTTTCGTATTTTAGAATATTCTTTACGTACGTAAGTACAACGACGCGCAAGTCAATAAATAGGTTACATGTCAGTGCAGAACATTATCTCTCCAAGGGATATCGAGGTTGGAATTAACTTCTCTTGTACTTATAACTGGCAATGAGATACTGGCCAAGACATCTCATCATGTACTGATTGATAGGGTAATTAAACGTGTCTTGGTTATTGTAAAAGCTACAGTATTAGTACAGTAGTTTGTTCTATTTCATTTCAATTCATTTTCATTTAGAAATTGTGTAAGGAGGGGAGCCCTTCAGCAAAAAATGCTGGATTTCAAGGTTCCCTCCAACTAAAAATAGTTGAAAATCAAATTACAACAATTACCTTTAAAAGCAAAATTACAACTCAGTTATAATTTTAAAATAGTAAGAAAAAATTAAAATAAATTAAAATTTGAAGAGCAACGTAAAATCATTTGTTTACACAATGCGCTGTTTACAAGCGCTCAGGGAGGCTGCCTGCTTGCAGGTAGCTGAAAGGCTGTTCCTAAGTTTCGCAGCTCTAAACGAAAAGGATTTCTTGCCGTTTTCTGTACCTTTTTTGTAATCTGAGATCTGTTGATATGTTGCGTAGTCATCTTCCCAAAATTTCTAATCTCGCTTCCTTGAATATATTAATGTAATCTATGAGCTTGGTCGAGAGCTTGATGAAGCAAGTTCCCAGCATTTGCTAGTTTTAGGGCCTGATTTAAGTTGTAAAGTAAAGAGACGATTTATCACATGTTCTATGATCAAGGTCTTTGTCTGGGTTTTTGCGATCCACAATTTTTCTTTTAATTCCACCGGTTTTCATTGCATTTAGTTTACGCTCTGGTCGCTATCATTAGAAATCAATTGTTTTTCAGTTACCATGAAAACGGCTAACAATAAAAATTTTTTGTTAACATTTTTGAAATCTCCGCATAAAAAATAAGCCATATAAAGAGAATAATTTTCAGAAATTGCTTTCTGCTGAAAAGAAGCAGACAATTGCTTGGAAAAGGAAGAGTCATTTGCTGACATTTAAAGCAACAAAGCAAAACCATCAAAAGGAGACCAAAGAGGGTGAAACATATGGTGCTGGATCATTTAATTCAAGCTAAAGTATCCCCTGCTAGTTCGCACTTCCAAATATTGTGAAGTTAATTCCAAATAACAACTCAATTTTGTTTCTAGTTCTGGAATTTCCTACCAAAAATACCCAAAATTTTCAAGAAGTGTTTTCTCAATGATAGTTTTTATAGGTATTCGTTTACTTAGTGAGTGCAATTTTTGCCGAAAATAGTCATAAATATACATATCTATATATCAAATTAATCCTTAAATAATGTAAAATGAGCTATAGCCATTTCTTTTGCCATTTGTAGTACATGTCAACCAGGGATAGTATGAGAAACATTGTGCTTTCTTTGCAAAATCAATATTTTTAGAAAAAAACCTTGCAAAAATGTAGTAAAACTCATTATTTATAGGAAAAATTGTCTGTATCCCATTTGGCAAAACCTGCCAAAGAAAGTTAAAGTAGTTAGAGGAGAAAAAATTGCAGTCACTAGTGATTATAACTTGACATCAATTGTTTTGCAGTTACCATGGAAACGGCTAGAAATAGAAACTGTTATGAGCATTTCTGAAATCTCCACATCAAAATACGCCACATATGAAAAAGTCGCTATAATCCAACTAGAAACAAAGAATTTAAAGTTGGATCAGTGGATACACAAATATCATTTTCCAAACAATCTAAATATTCATTCCGAATGAACGGCTGCAGGCCTTCTTGTGATTACCAATCATTTTTATGCTTTGACGTTTGCTCCTTTAAAAGACTTCTTGCTGCTAGAATGCACGTAGAAAGCCAGCAAATTCTCATACAGCTACAGTACGAGCCAGATATTGCAATTTGTGAAAACCGCAAAAACCTAAAGTTGTAAAGCCGTAGTTGGTGTCCACACTGGTCGTTACTAGTATCATTCAGTATAACACCAAACGCCTAGAAACGGTATTTTGTACGACCTCACCGGTATTACCACCCATTAGCATCTTGGGGTTCCAATTACCGGTAAGTGATATGGTTGCTAATGTGCGCATGCGTAAGCCGGCTGTAATGTAAAAATTTCAGTGCAAGGTTTTTGCTTAGTTTGCAAGGAAGCTTACAAATGATTTTATGGTCACTGTGCCTTCTAAGTTGAAAGGTATAAATGAAACTTCGAAACGTATCAAATGTTAAGAAATAGGACAAAGACGAAAAGAGTTCAGGCGATTTCAGTATTAATTCGTCCCTGTATTCAAACCTCAATATCTATATCAAATTTTGAAGGAATTGTTAAGAGGGTTTGAAACAACACCCACTGAGCACCACTGGGCACCACTCAATAATTGTAAAGAGATGTTCAGAGATGCTCTTAGGGCCTGTTCAAACGCTCTCAACATTTCACAAAACATCGTCAAACATTTTGTTTAGTGAAATGTTGAGAGCGTTTGAACACCTTGTTTAGCGATGTTTTGTGTTGTAGAGCGAAGTATAAATCGATAAATGGTAGATGGCAGTTCAAAATAAAGAAAGAAAGATAACAATTCAAATGAATCAAACTAGAGAGTTGTGCATGTTTCGTTTATGTCTATTGACATGTTTCGTTGTTTTGCTGCTGTATTTTGCTGATTAGGGTGTTTCACTGTTGCCTTCAGACAATATTAGAACTGACTTTGTATGAAATGTTCTTGTTTGTTGGATATCCATTTTATGAATCAAAGAAAGAAGAACATCTAGTGGATACTGAAAGTTCCGAAGAATTCAGCTTTCTGTCGTGCACAGAGTGTTGTGAAAATGATGATACCACTACATGATGAATCCTCACTTCGAAAACCACATTTGATTACAGTTTGTTTCTGTATAAACTGTTATGTAGATTTCACTAATCAGTGAATGAAGCTGAAAACAAATGTGAACTTTGAAAATTTTTAAGAATTTGAAGATCTCGTTTTGTTTTTAGCTTCGTCCTACTAGCTGTTTTACTAAGTCTTCATTAAGTTTCTACTATAAATTTGTTAGATTTTCCATCAAAAGGCTACTAAATCTCCCACAATTACCGTCAACATCAGCTTTTACCGACAAGTCAAGGAATTTCCGACTAGCTGAATGACTACCAAAAGCTTCGGCAAAATATGGGGGAGTGTGACACCTCCACAACCATTACTTCGGCACCCCCTGCCCAGCGTAGCTTCATACAAGAAATATCTAGTCAAAATTTTTGCAGGTGTATCTTCCCAAAATCACAGTGCATGGGAAATAGCATACCCTTATTTTCCAAACTTGTCATAGGAGAGGGGGCGGCTGGGGGCTGCAGCCCCCTGGCTGGGCAGAAATCTGCTGCATTCGGGTAATTGTCCTGAAAGAACAAAAGGAAATTCGGACAACTTTTCTGACTTCTCTCCAGATCTCTTTACTCATTCGGGCAGAAATATTACTGCCCCCCCTAAATTTGAAGTCCACCTGCGCCTATGGTCACTGATGATATTTCATCATTGCGTTCTTGATGCAAATTAAAAGAAGTAGCAAAACAAATCATCAGGATTTTGTAGCCACTCAACAGAGAATTCCTCGACTGATTCACAGCAGCATGGGCGTCGTGACTGGGGGGCTGAGGGGTTATGGCCACCAATATTTCGAAATCATCGGATTTTCGAATTTTATCGGAAAATTTTTTAACTCGGCCCCCTTCTCTACAGTTGCCACGACGCCCCTGCACAGCAGCATTAGTACGCAATTTTTAGTAGTAGATAAGTTATTGCACAGCTCTTTTTCAGGAAATTTTGGTAAATCTGCTGAGCTAGACAATCCACAGGAAGGCATGCAATGCAATATCAAGATACCAGGAGGACATTTGCAAAGGTTAGGCTTACTTCTGTGATATGCAGGGATGTGGCCCAGCCTTCTCCAGACTTTACTTCCAGTGGCTCTGTAACAAATTTCACCCCCTACCTTTTTCTCAAACAGCTGTCCTCGTCAAATTGTTCCAAACGAAGAAGGTAGACGGAGTACTCTAATAAATGGGGGTGTATGGATCACAATAAGCGGATGGCCTAAAAAACTTCCAAAGTTAATAATTGGGGGCTGAAATAAGTGGGGGGGGGGTAAGTATGAGAACATATAAGGAACAGCCTCTAGACATGTTTGTTCTTGCGAAGTGCTAAGGTCACGTAAAAACAGCACAACGCAAGACATAGAGAGTGCCTGAATTTGCACGCAGTCGCTACATTTGCAAAATTGTTAAAATTGATAAGCAGAGGATCTGAGCATATTGAAACTGTGCAGCTTCAAAATGCTCTGTAGATATAGAAAAGATGGAGGGATTTTCGATAGCGTTTTATACTACCTATTGATTGATATAGAAATAAGGAGAGGGTTCGGGTCATAGTGAAAAATTGTGCAGACAAAACTGGTTTACAAAATGCACACTTGTGTACGCTAGGGTACCGAATATTCGGGGGAGGGGTGGAAAATTTTTGGAAAACTAATAAAAGGGGATTGGAAAAAGGGGGGTGGGGAAAATAGTTGAGATAGACAATAGACACTTAGATTTGTTGAAGTAGATATTTCAAATAAACACTTCTATTCATATGTATTTGCTTTTTTTTACCTTTTCCTTGTATTTCTGTACGCGATTTCTATTTTTTTGCGTCCTGCAGCGAACTGATTCTCTGAGAACTGATTTTAGACTCTCTACAGTTAATAATAGGGAGTGGGATAGCGACGGGGGTTAGAACAAATTCAAAAAATGAATGATAGGGAGGGGACGATTATTGGTTACGTTCAGTAATTGCCAACGTTGTTGCGCAAGAAGTCGTTGCGTAATCGCTAAGGTTGTTGCGACGGGAATGACCATCGAATGACCAATACGCATTTAAGTTAGCTATTGTGTAGGCCTACATTGAGTCGTTGATGAAACATAGTTCAAATAATGGTGAATGCGGTAAGTTCCAGGAACTATTGCTACATGGCAGTTTAGATTCAATAGCTCTGTTCTATTGTGACGTATAAGATGATTCATCCCTCCAAGTAAGTGATAGGATATGGCTTTGAAATAAACTAACTCTAGTTGGCGCCCTTCTTACAGGTGAGGGTAGTTTGTATGGAAAGTATAGTGGATACACACCCAAAATAAGTGTCCACAACGGAAGGGCGTAACCCACATCAATTGTAGTCAGCCAATTGTGTATATGAATATCTAAAAATTTGTATTGCACACTTGCATTCTGAGGAATTATTGGTTGAACATCCATCACACTAATATTCCATTTTAATTTTTGTCTTGACACTATCAAAACTTGAAGTCCTGGATTTTTTCATATCTAGAAGCTGCTATCTTTTGCAGAATTTGTTTGATGAATAAATGATCTTCATTTCTTTTTAGAAATTCATTTATTAAAGCTATGCAAGTCAGTGAGAAGCATCTGTATTTTTGTCTGGAGAATTGGCACAACATGAAAATAACGACACATGAGAAACATCTGAATTTTTTGACTATATGGAGCTAATTTCACAAACCAACTTTACCCTACAGTATCCCAATAATTATGCCAGGCTTTAGTATTCTCCTTGAAGAAGGAAATGCAAGAGATTATTCTTGTATTCTTTGCTCCCTCATATTACGAGTCCCAGTTCAAACTTCATGTGGTCATAGGTGTTGCCTGAGTTGTGTCAAGGAGAAAAGAGGGTGAATAACTTATGATTTCTTTTTTCTATTAAGGCTTCAGGGACTTTTTCTTAACCAAATGAATTTTGCTTGAAATGCAATGACTGAATATTTCATTCATAAATATATATATATATATATATATATATATATATATATATATATATATATATATATATATATATATATATATATATATATATATAAATAATATATATATACAAAATCTTTAAGCCCCTCTATAATTGTAGCCACATTTGATAGGTAAGCTAAATTGCAAAGGAAACCTGTCAAATTTAGCTAACGCAGACCCATTTTGCCAGTATTTGTGTGTCATTGAAGTAAAGTACCCTTCTACCATCTCTTATTCCAATGTAGGATTTTTTTATGCATGAGAGGAACTAAATTTTGAACATCAGGATAACTATTTTGAGGTAGTACATAGAAGTTATTTAACATTTTCCTATCTTGCTTCTAGCTCCTCTGGCACCTTTATCTGTCCTTTTGATGGCATAGAAGTGACAGAGGTTTGTTCATTCTTTCATTATTGTTGGTTTATGGTGCCACTATAGAGGTATTGACATACCACATGCAGATAGGAGCTGTTGTCAAGACAACTTACTGTATTCCTGAATATGCTGCAACTTGGGTGGTGGGATGAGAATGACCAGCATGCTTACTTTTTTGCCAATTACTCCAAGAACTGTATTATATATCCTTCCCATTTGTATCTTCCGAATGAAACCAAGAGATTTTTGATTCAGGCTTGTAGCCACAGGATGCCAGCTTTTTTCCTTTCTTGGAAATTTTTTGCAATTTTTTATTGTTGTTTTTTCTTTCCAAGAAAAGAAAGATCTGAAATTTTGGTTGAGCTCAACCTTGGTCTTTATAACACAATGGAACATTCAAAATTTCCCAGAACACATATTATCCATTTGATTGTGATATTATACAGTATGGAATAAGCCCCTAGATTTTGTACCATGTGATTTCTCCAGGACAATTTTGCCATGGCTGAAACACAGGTCAGATTACAGGCTTGTCTTGATACAACTTTTATATCTAAGTTTTCTAATTTTAAGGTGACAGTCTTTGGGAAAGTATGAAGTTTTAAGTCTGGAGCCCCCCTTTCTGCTTAAAACCTTTGACGTCATGCTGTTGTGGGGGTTCATATTTTTCTTTGATTTGTGACATTGCATGGCAATGGACAGTGGTATAGACATAAATTGATAGCTAAGGGGGTGCTTTTGGTACATTCAATGTTATAAGAAATTATGAGTTCTGCCCACTTTGTTTCCTAAGAAAAAGTGGTCCAGCAAGAAATTGTTTCTTGAATTTTACAACTTGTTAACTAACTATTTTTCCAGTTTTGAATATAGGATTTTGTCTTCAAAAGATACACTTTGTGTACAATGACCTTTTACTTCCAAGACATCTACTGACTTTGAGGGGGCTACAACCCCTCAAGCCACAGCTTGGGCTGTGCAACCCCCTGCCCCCTCTGCTATACCACTGGCAATGGGGGGTTCAAAATCTGTTGAAATATGCTTGACGTATTCTTAGAATAACTCCTATAGCAATGCATTGCTAGACGCAACTTTGGCCTTACATAGGGGCTATTGCGCTAGACGCAACAGGGATGCGCGCTTACGATTTTTTCTCTTCTCTAATTTTTTGCGCATTGTTGGCGATACAGCGTGGGAAGATCTTGTGCTACCTTTCGGCCAGGGTTAATCCCCTTTTGACATTTTAGCCTCTTTCTGATGTTGACGGCATCGTTTTTAAGGGATATCCCCCAAGTCACATTTTGTAAACATCGACTTCTGTATGGTTCATTGCATCCAGGGAGGGCTTATCAAAAAGTAAACCGAATTCATTTGTGCATACATTTAGGCTGTAATAAATTTAAGTGATATTTGCTTTGAAACTGTCACTCCATACATTGGAAAACCAGCTCTAGCTTCCATCTGTTGCGGTTTTAGGGATTACGGGGCCGAAATCATCTAGGGGGCCCTTATCTTAGAAGTAACTGTTAGAAAGTGTTTTGCCTCAAGGTTGTGCCCTGCATTTTCATGTTAAACCACACATAAGTAAAAAGCACATAGTGTATTCAAATGTTTCCTGTGATTTCTTTTCAATTTTTTCTTAGGTATGGGGCCTCTTCTGGGTTATCAAAAGTGCAGAGCCTTGGGCCATGGCCACCCGGCTCTCCCTTAAAACGACCACTGGCTCCCATGATGGTTTTCGTGCCATGCTCTTGAGTACCGACTAATTGGTTGGCGGCGGGGGGTGGCGGTGGCAACACTTCGGAGATTGGAAATTTTTTGCTATGAATAAGTAGAGGGATTGGACACATTTTAAGCCATGTGTATTTCGATACGACTTTCACACATTCTTTCAAGCACTAGGAAGGAGTCTGAATTAGAGAATAAAGAATGATGGTGATTTGACTGGATAGGTTTCAGAAGAAACTCGGGATCACATATGAAATTCTCGAAAGTAATAATTGGGGTTAGAGGCGAAATTCAAAAACTAGAAAGGTAAGGGGGAGGACGATTACCTGGTGTTCAGAGTACTTGCTATCAAAGTTCGCATGGCAACTCACCACAGAACAGATTTGATGTCGTTGCAGTAGATCAGCTGGTAGATTCCATACAGCTTATAATCGTCAGGCCATGTAGTCAATGGGTAACCCATTACGTCAAGTTTATATGCGCTGGCAACGTTAGGCATGATTTACTTATTTCCTGGGAATTTTGTCATTCATTGTTTACCCTGTGATTCTGCTGTGTGGACGATATGACAATTTATTTCACTTCGTCTTCATCATCGCCACTCTATATGTTCTGATTCCTATTTTCTGGCCAAAATGGTTCTATCTTGACGCCTATTATGCTTTCTTTCACTTCTTCGTCATCTATTGCTGTTAGTTGACTTCTCTTCGCGGAAAATGTGGCATGCGTTATTCCGTGAACCAAATAGCTTTAGCCATTGTGACTTAGTCAAATGGGAAAAACCTTCGCTTTATAGGGGGAAAAACCTTCGCGTAATTTGCGGCCAAGGTTATTCCCCTTTGACTTGCGTGCGTAGACGTGTTCCAGGCATGACTTCAAGTCGATTGTCTACAATTTCCTGATATGGTCATATTTTGTTCTCATGAATAGGACTCTAGAACACGTGACACGAGAGTACATCACCTTGATTCTGATTGGCTGATGCTCTTTGGTGGGCAAAACAAAAGCCTAACTCACACAAGAGTATTTGAAAATAATACAGAAAAATTGTAAGATGCAACAGGCAGAGAATTCACCATTGAAATTTCCAACGATGCAAAAGTTCCGATGTCAGAGGTTATAAGCTACTTCGTCGAAGTTATGGTAGAGAACTGCAATCTACGGCCTACATTATACGGCGTACTTCACATGTTTCGAACTCAACTGAGTTAAATTCAGAAATTACCTCGGCCAAGATCCTGCACCTTATTTCACTTGTGTCGAACTCATTTCTTGTATTTGACGTATGCAAAATACGGCTTTTGACAATAGTTAAATTCGACCAAATCTGTAGTATTTATTCACTGAAATCGACTGCAAAACAACAATCCTTTATAATCAAGTCAAGTTCAACACATGCCAAATACGTCGTACAATATAGGCCTGAAGAGAAACGGCTGTCAGTTTGTGTTTCAATAGGGAAACTTGAAAATTGAGGCACAAAATAGCTGTTATTTGCACTTACTATTTCTTGATGATCAGCACCATTGTGTGTTGACGCGTTAGAAAGTATTTCAACCTTGCTGTAAACACTTGGAAAAATGTCTATGCCCGATGAAAATTTCCTTGATACTAACTGGTAAGATTTACTAATCAGTCAATGTAAGCATATTTTTAAATTTCTCACAGCTTTCTTTTTCTAGAATAGAACATTCTGCCAAATACTTACCGTTGCCTTTGCTCCTCTGTACTTCACCTTCCTGAATGGTTTTTTTGACGAATTTATCAATGAAATACACTCATGTTTTGAAGAAGAGTTTCAAAAACCTTCGGTGCTTTCATAAGTCGGAGTAGCTTTATTCCCGAACATTTCTTGGCCCGAAATCCACAAATTGAGCAAGTTGTTACCATACTTTAGACTTATTCAACACGATCGAAGGATTTGTGCCCACCACAGGGCATCAGCCAATCAGAATGAAGAGGACGTAACTCTCATTTCACTTGTTCTAGAGTCTTATTAGCAAGAAATCTATTATTTTTGGCGGGAAAAATTGAACTCTCTTTACTTTTTTGATCGGTCATGCACTTCTTGCTTATGAACAACTTTCTTACAAAGAAACTTGTGCTTGTAGAAGGTATTATGCAATCAAGTTAAAGCCTTGACATCAAAGAATAGGCCTAGTGCCCACAAAATCTTCCGTTGTTTACTAGGGTAGCTTTATAGGGTACTTCTAGGGGTAGCTTTGTATGTAAATGGATTTTCAATTTGAGAAAAGTTTGCAAAACTATCTGAAGCTGATTCAAGGGTAATGAAATCCTGTTTGTTCAAAGGAATTTTGAGAAAATTGCTATTCTCAGTTCCAAGATGTCGAAAAGTCGAATAGGAATTATGCTCGGCTTTTGATTGCATAGATTGAGAAAGTTATTGGTTACGAAAACTCATCAAGTAACACTGAAATTACTAGCTTGGAGATCGCAAATTCTCGGCAAATTGTATAGGCCTATTGGCAGGGACGTTGCACAAGCTCTTTGATTGGGGGTGTATGGCTGAATTTATTTGAATTTATCTTGAGTTCACCTGTTGTAGTGTCACCGATCACTTCTTATTCCAATGTCTTAAAGCAACGTCCTTTGGCTATTGACAAGCGATAGGGGCAGGAAGGTTAAGCCCAGTGGTGATTTCTAAAACTTTTAGCAAGGGGGTTCTGGGTGAAACCACGCCCATATCATGGGTGTGACATAGCTGCAACCACGCCCAGATTTGATATTTTAGTTTAGTACTAATAAAGTATAATAAACAGTTAGAAATATCTGAATTACCATATAGTAGTGAATAATTAATTATAGCAATACAAAACGCTTTAGAAGCAAGGTCAGTACACTTTGAAAAGCAAGGCCAATGCAAGAATTTTTAGGGGGGCTGAGCCCCCAAAATGAACAGTAATTTTAACAAGGGGGACTTCGCCCCCTGAGCCCCCCTAGAAATCACCCCAGACTAGAAGGCACGCTATTTTCAGATTGGTTTTTGCAAATACAGTAGATTCTTCCTTTAACTGTATGTTCTTTCAACTGTTGTACAAGTATTGCGTAGCCTTCTACTCTGCAAAAATTACCCGATCAATGCTATCGACAAAAAGGAAGAAGTCGGGTAGACACTTTTCTACAGAAACGAATGTTGGAAAACTACTTGCGCGCAGTACCTGATGAAGTAAAAATAAAAAAAGAGATGCTTGAAACATGAATCTGCGCTTAGATATTGAAATATAAGAAAACAGACGAACGAAAATGAAGTTCTAACGATCTAGCGACAAAAATCTACGAGAAGTAGAACATGTTCTGCTACATCGAGAAGTGAATCATCGACTTTCTTCGCACGCGGCGTCTTTGTTTGCACTTGATGATATTCTTCGTTTTGTCGATGACTTTCCGAATCTATAGACGAAAATCTACAATGTAAACCCAGCATAGTACAATGAAATGACCCAATTTTACCTGAATTTTCTCAAGTTGGGGGTGTGTTCTGAAAGTTGGGGGTGTGTTACGCCCCCGGTCGCTACGTCCCAGCCTATTGGAGTTGTGTAGGAAAGACTCCCTCATTCTTAACAACCACCGGAGATTTTCCCCATATTGAAACATCAAGAGATAAGAACTCGTAGTCATGTACCAAATGGATATTTTTTTACCTGCTGATATAACAGCATATAGTACATCTTTCATGTTTGCGGACTTCACAATAGCTGTCTTAAGTCGTGAATGTGTCAGACCAGCGAAAAGTTTCGCAACGGTTGCGAAATTTATAGCTAAAACCATTGAAGCGTAATTCAAACTTTAATTTTGACAGCGACTGTATGTATGTTCAAGGCCCCGTTGCAAAAATGTCTGGCATCGCCCGTACAATTACGAGTAATCTTAGGCGTTATAGCGTTAGACGCTTTTTTGTACGAAAGTTTTTTTGGTCCAGTATTGAAACTTTCTTAACTTTTTCACGATTAAAGTATCAAAACTTTCTTAAGACCTTCTTAGCAAAGATTTTTGAGTTCCATTGTTTTGCGAATGCACATTAATGGAAAGTGAAAAAGCTCCATGTACACTTGAAATTATGGTAAATAACAGAAATTAGTAAATAACAGAAGTTAAACTGTTAAGAGGATAGCCAACATCACATACATGACATTTTGTACACAGACAATTCTAAATAGATAGATACCAAAGAAACTTCTTAAGTCTCAAAAATCCAGCACTAAACTTTCTTAACTTTTTGAGAAGCTGAGTGCTACTTTCTTATCAGCCACTTTCTTGTAGAAAAAACGTGTAGGCTGTAAACAGCCAAACTCAGAAATTGCAAGATAATAGAAGCCAAAGACTCAAATATGATACCATTCATATGGGGCAAACTGGGATGGAGTGAATTTAGAATTTTGTCAGTAACACCACAATTTTTTACACATTTAGCAAAACTATATTTGAGTAAAAGACATCATCAAAGAGGCTATTTTTTTGAAAATTTCAATACAAACTTAGAAAATATCACCATTATTGTCACTTTCACTTGCCTAAGTAATGGCATCAATATCAATTTTACATTTGATGGTCATTTTTTATTTTGAAAACATTCTTGTGTTTTTTAACTTTGCTATTCTTTTGGCTTCTTTTGAATCTATGAGGTTCAC
Source organism: Cassiopea xamachana (assembly GCA_900291935.2). Classification (NCBI taxonomy): domain Eukaryota; kingdom Metazoa; phylum Cnidaria; class Scyphozoa; order Rhizostomeae; family Cassiopeidae; genus Cassiopea; species Cassiopea xamachana. Next base: position 1,672,372 of record OLMO02000238.1, read on the forward strand.
TCGTTACAAAACTTTCTCTTGGAGATGCTAGCACAAAATGAATCACTCTTAGTTTGAAAGTCACATCTCCATAGAAAATTTCTAACCAACCCAGTTTGTCAAATTTGCAATGAGAGTATAACAGCGTAACAGAATCATAATAGCTTTATTTTTAAATATAGTTTCTAATGACTTATGCAATAAATATGATTGCTGGTTTGACTGCTATTGATAATTGCCATCCCTCCGCTAATTAATTTTCGAAAATTTTTCCAATCACCCCTCGCTCTTTTTAGTTTCCCTTCTATTTATTAGTGTTTACACACAAATTTGTCAAAACATGTTCGAAAATGATCTTTTGAGCAAATCTTATAGTCTATTAGCAATATAGTTTTGTACTGCTCACATTCTCACGACCATAGACACCTGATATATAAGCATAGAGTGCTTCATAGCAGTATCGTCTTAGATTTTTTAAAGCATTTTTACACCTCCCCTCCCGTCACTTGTTCCGACCCCCAACAGCAATTGGGCACCTAAGAGTACGTGAAGCTGTTTAGAGATGAAGGTGATCATTTGCAGGCGAAGGGCTAAAATTCAATACCAAATGTTTCCTGCAGCAAGAAATATGATTGCAATATATCATCTGGTAGTAATTGCTGAGATTTGTGTTTGTTTTGTTCACTTTATTTTGAGTAGGCTGTTACATATAGTTTTGTCAGCTAATTTAGGCCTACTGTGCATACCACACCAGGGCAAAGAGCCTTAAGTTTAGTGTTCCTTTCGAAGGACGGTCGAGTGAGTCGTTTCGGTCGTTTGTTTTGAAAGCCACCCATCCAGTTGCAGATCTAATACAGCCAAGCTTAACTTTCCATTTAATGGACACAGGCTGAGCTGCTTTGTGACTCTCCCCACATTTAAGATTGCGATTTTAAATAACTTATAGCTTGGTGGTTAATGAAATGGATGTCTTGCCCTGTTTTGAAGGCTTTGCGCCGCAGTTTGGGGGGGGGCAGGGTGTAGGTTGCAAGTTGCAGGCTTATGCAGCCATTGAAAGAGAGAAACAATCAAGTCAGTGTTGCTTGAGCTAAAAAATTTACAAAAACTCAATTCTAGAAAACTCAACCGAAGTCTATGGCTGCAATAGACAAGTGCGTCTTTATCATGACTGTAGGCAACTGAACTGGATTTTGGGGCATAGATAAGGATGTCACATATACGTTGATTAAAATAACAATTAAGAGCACTTGATAGCAATGTCACCGCATATTGATATAGATGCGATAGTAAGAGCCCAGTGCCACTAGACAAATTAACTGGATTTAGGAACATGGATGTAGATCTCAATTATGCAGTGATTAAAAATGACAGTAGAGAGCACCTCTATATACGACCTAATTAAATTATTGGTGGCAGTGTCTCCTCCCCCCTACCTCCCCCCAATTGTCCAGGGGCTTGCTTTGGTCGTTCTTGTATGCTATTCTGACTTTCTTGTCAACTCAGACGTCGTTAGAGTTCCAGGTTATCCTGTTAGAACTTCCTTGGGTAGTTATTAAGGCTTGAATGAAAAGAATGAAAATTTAGAAGGTATTTGCTCCTGGAATTTCATTGGGTATTATTGATAGCTGTATTTTTGAGGGGAATATGTATGTAAATGTATAGTTATGCTTATTAGTGTATGATTATTAGTTAAATGATCATATATAGTAACTTTTTGCCTTGCCTTTCTTTTCTAGGTCTTTCCAGATCGCTTTGTAGAGCGAGAGATATTAAACTTAAGATGCAAATGTTCATTTTGGCGAGCAGGATGCTTGTGGATTGGCCTTGTCAGAGAGTATGAAGTATGTCCAAGCTGAATTAGTAATCGTACCTAATTACCTTTGAAAGGAGTCTTGCCACCCATGCTCTTGACTGCCATTTATAACAAAATTTCATTCAGATGATAGAGTTTAGTGCTTTTATGCTTGCTAAATAGTATTGAAAACACGTATTTATGATGTTGTACCAAACGTAGGGTAATGAGTCTCCAAGGGAGCTACACTCGAAGACTTAGATTTTAGTGAGGAGGGCTAGTAGATGGTTTACGATGCGAAGAAACTCATCAGTACCTGGAAGGTTGCTAGGAGACCAGCTGGTGTCCTTATCCTGGTCTAAGGTAGAGATTAAGTGGGTTTCACTTGAATTGAAATAAAGCAAAGGAAGTCAAGTATTCCGGAAATCGGTAAATTTTGGATCAGGGCTGAAGTCCTGCAACATTAAGCTGCGTGCATCTTTATGATCTCCGTTTACATTTTCGAGGGACAGTTTACTATCGTTTTCACACTAAACATTTACTTAGAATCGCATATTGTTTACAATTCATTTTAACGAAGCCTTCACTTTAATGTTTGTTGTTGCTGTCAGCAAAAACTTTCTCAACCTAACGGTGCAATGAATATGATATTTACTTGAGAGAGTGAGAGTTTTTTCTGACCATTACTCTACATATCAACAACCTTTATCGTGGCTTGAAGTCCTTGATTGATCGAATGTTTAGGAGCATGTGAGCCGCTGCGATTATATCAATGTGCCTTGTGACTTTTGCGGAAAAGACATCCCCAGAGCTCGTTTACAAGAGCATTTAAGTCAATGTGATCAAAGATCGGAGAGATGCAAAGACTGCGGTGAAAGTGTTAAGATTTCAACCCTCAGGGTAAGTAGTGAGAACTTTTCAACTATCTTTGGTAGCATCTTATATCTTAATTTGCAATGTTATGAGAAATTGTTTTGGCTGGTAATTAATGGATTTAATGTGTAAAATTTGCCTGCAAAAGTGAGCTACCAAACATCAATATGAATAAATTGTGTATTTTGTTTCCTTGTATTATTTAGTTCCATTCATATGATGGCCTTTTGTTAGCACTAGATTTTGTTTTCAATGATGTTTCCATGTCATGATGAGAAGCTTCGATTGGATGAAAGGCTTCTACTGGATGAGAGGTTTCCTATTGGACTAGAAACCTGCTAGAGATTGATTGTAGTTCCCCACAATGTATTCGAATTTTGATGACGTATTGCTGTGTCAACAGTGACACGTAATTCTTCAATGACAATTTCCTTAGCTCATCAAACTTATTGTATTTAATTTTTTGTTAATTTTACAGAAGCATCAACAGACTACTTGCCCTGGAACCAAAATAAAATGTAGTCATTGTGGAAAGGACATATTTAGAGGACAGGTAGACTTGATTTCCCCTTATAAATTAGCTTTTATCATCATAATGTTTTAATCAAGTGAGTTTCTATCTTTTCATGTATTCTTTTGTGCAAACATAGACCTTCTTGTGAAGTTTGCCAGACAGCTTGTTTTTTGTATCAAATTTTGTACGCTATATGTTCAGTTGGAAGCATCATTCAAATTTGGGACCAGATAAGATTATGCCCTTTCACGCTGTATTTGATCGTGATGAAACAAGTTAAAAGTTTCCTTAGATGCTGTTTTAATTGATGATATATAAGAAAGGTTTTTCTTAAATTTGGCTCGATATAGCATTACTAGTGAAGTTATTCTTCTGGCTCGTGTGTTTAAAGCTTAGTTTTGCTTAGTGCGAATTACAGCTCAGTTGAACTTGAAAAGATTGCAGCTCAGTTGCAACTTAGTTGAACTTGAAAAGATTGCAGCTCAGTTGCAACTCAGTTGAACTTGTCCTGTTGTTTACAGTATTGAAAATGCTGTGAAATTACATGATAGAAGTCCATTGACTTATCCCAATAGCATTCGATGATCTAGAAAGAGGCTATTCATTTGCGAAACATTGTTTCTGTGATGTTTTAGTACTTTTACAATTTCGTGTTGTAGCTTTATAAGATGCCATGTTTTTTCGTAGTTGGTTGCGCATTTGGAACGTGAATGTAATGAAGCACCAGCACCGTGCCCATTTGCCAAGATAGGTTGTGCTGCAACAAGGGTATAGTGTATTTTAGTCTCTTCAGACTCCATTTACGCATTACTAGATTTTAAATTAATCGATGTGTTTTCCTTCCATCTTCACGAAGAAGATAAGGAATGTGATGGAAAATGAGTGTCTTATGATGTAGATACTTGAGCCTGATATAAACTTCATATCGAATGAGATGTATTTAAACATATATGAATATATACAAGTATATGTAGATATAAATCTACCATCTATCATCTATAAGGCTTTGTCTATGGAAGATGTGTGGGGTTGATAGAGCCTCCATATTTATTACAATCATTGCAGTTTTGCTCCTTTCTGATTGGTTACTTTTATGGTTCTTTTTTATATACTTGTGAGCGTACAGACTCTGTATCTTCCTAGTCTCACCTTTCTTTTCAGTAGTAACACGTGGTTTTTTCACTAGAGGTGTGCATCAGATCGGATTAAGCATTTAATATCCGAGAATTGGCTTATTTTTTAACATCCGATCCGATCAGAGCTTTTCTGATCCGAATCCGATCCGATCCGAAATTGTATCGTCCGAATCCGATCTGATCCGAAAATAATAATGGTTTACTTAAAGTTCGCAAAAATAGCTTTGTAGCTTATGCACGCTAACTATATTGAGCCTTAGAAGCTCACGTATTTTGATGGGTATGACATTCTCCTTTTATAATGCACAGTCCTGTGCCTCAATATCTAGCATGCTAGGAGAGATACGATTATATCATCCTGTGCCTAGGTATCTGGAGAGAGTACGATAGAGAGTCCGCCCAGGTTTCTATTATTTTCATAACTTTTTGTGCTGTTGACGTCTTTCATGACATCTAGAAGCCAGTTCAAGAGCATGTCCCCTCAAAATGATAAAGAGTTATTGCAATATTGAATAGAACTGGTATTTTGTGGATGGACAAGATCTCTTTAATGCAAGATGTTAGGTCACTTGCTTATGCTTGAAAAGGGTCCATACAGTCAGGAAAAATCAGGAAAAAAGTATGTTTTTAAGGGGAGTCAGGAAAAGTCATTTCAAAATGTCATTCATGGAAGTGAGAATGCAATTCAGTCATGCAGAATGCGAATCCGGATTGCAGATTTTCATTTGATAATTCGTGTAAAGACGTCGTCTTGCATACATTACTCGATTGTTTAGATTTTCCATTGTTTCAGATGTAGCTGCAGGGGGGTAAATACCAGGGAGGACATGGGGATTAAACTTTTCGCTTTCCATTAGTTTGCATGCACAAAACATTAGAAGTCAAAAATTTTTGCTAGGAAAATCTTAAGAGGCTTGATACTGGAATTGTGAGAAAGTTACGAAAGTTTCAGTACTGGGTCGAAAAAATTGTCTTATTAAAAAAAAGACGTGTATCTGGGATACACTTTTTATGGAATGACTAATCAAATAAGAACTTGCAAACTTGGCATAAGCAGTATTTTATCTTATATTTATTACTACAGCAAAGGTTTCTTCTATGTTTTTCGTCATAAGATAGATCTCATTTTCGCAGGGCAACGTACAATTTTGTAGGGTAAAAATCTCAGACCCCCCGAAGAAATTCTGAAGCTACGTCCCTTTGTAGTTGTTTCGAAAAAGGAAGAATATATTACCCGTCACAGTGCCATTTTCATGAGTTAGTTGAAATTGCTCGTTATTACCAGAAAACAATTGAAAAGTAGACGGTTTTCTGTTGAGAATTTTATAGCACCGTTCATGCATGTATGATGCGGATGCTGGTCATTTTCAGAGTGTAGGTTGAAGACGTGATTGTGCAATTCGTCATTGATGTAATACAAACTGACATCTGTTCATGTATCCTTTGTATCATTGGTAGTCATTGAAGTTATTGGGCATATTGACGTTTACAAAGAGTTTCTGAATTGTCAAGGTTTTCATATTTGTTTCTTGATTGAGAAAACAATTGACCAGAGAGGCACCTTTTCTTACAAAAACTGGCAAAACTCGTCCAATGACTTACTTTAAGAAAATGGATCAGTGACATCATTTACAACCCCAGCTGGTCAGGAAAATATTATTTATTCCTGATATGCGGTCAGGAAAGATTCCTTCATTTTCAAGAAAAGACGCCAGGAAAAGTCAGGAAATATATTAGGCAGGATGAGTATAAACCCTGTTGAAGACTTATCTACATTTACATATCGGAACCCCATCACGCAATATATTGCCTGTTACTAATAATTAGTTTTGTCATGAATAATATACCTTATTTCGATTTGATAATCGACATCCAATCCGAACTAATCCGACTTTGAAACAACTTTTCCATTCCGATCCGAAATAGAGATTTTTTGTTCCGAAATCCGAAAGATTCGGATTGGTTTCGGATCGGATTTACACACCTCTATTTTCCACGTGGTCTTGGAGGAAACTAATATTGTTTATGTTTGCAGCCAATGAAGAAAAATGACAAACGCAAACACATGGAAAATGCGCAACTCAATCACATAACTTACCTGTACACGTTTACTGTTGAGTTAGGCCAAAAATTGTCACAGCTGCTGGAATCAGGTTCGTGTAGTGAATCCAACATAGATTTTTTACCAAAGATTCGTTGCCAGTTTTCATGTAACATACCTCTCAAATTTCTTGCACTAGATTCTAATTACTTTTCAAGCTAGCCAAACAACATCTTTCCTTTGCCTCTGATCCATTCCTCGGTCCATGGTATCCCCTTCCTGCTATTTATTCAAATCAT
>OLMO02000238.1:1679105-1695642 GCA_900291935.2 Cassiopea xamachana
ACACACATGCCCTGGGACCAGCTTCTCAGGTATCAAGTAAGAGAGTCAGAAAGATCGTGTCGGATTCATCCGCACAGCAGAGCAGTGACCAAATGTTCGCAAGTTTGCCAAGTGACCTGCCAAGCTCCAGCCGACAAGACAACTCACTGTCAAAGGAAATGCACGAGATTAATGATAGGATAACAGCAATTAGTTTGCAGTTTGATGAGAAGTTTGAAAGGCTGAGTCGTAACTTTGATGCCCTGAAGGATTCGTTGAAAATGCTAGAGAAGAAGTTTGCCACTGCAGATGATGTGCAAAGGAATATTGCAGTAAATATGGCAGACCTCAACGAGAGATTTGATGAACTGGAAAATGCCAACTATAATGGTGTGCTCGTATGGTCGATAACAAATTTTATGAAGAAACGACATGATGCAATTGTGGGTAAGAGTAACTCTCTTTACAGCCCTTTCTTTTACACAGGTCCCCATGGTTACAAGATGCGCCTCCGGGCGTATCTTAATGGTGACGGTATGGGAAAGGGAACACACATCAGTTTATTCTTTGTGATTTGCATGGGAAAGTACGACGCCCTGTTACCTTGGCCATTCAAGCACAGAGTGAAATTGATGATGTTGGATCAAGACCGTGAGAAGGATACAGTAGAATCATTCAAGCCAGATCCTACCAGTTCATCATTCCAACGACCCAAGAAATCAATGAATATCGCTTCAGGGTGTCCATTGTTCATGTCACTCAGCCTCCTAGATACTCAAGGCTATGTCAAAGATGATACAGTGTTCTTCAAGTGTGAAGTTGATATGTCCATATAAGGTATGTTGATTTGAGTTGATTCGTCGATTTTAATTTGTTTGATGTGAGTTCAATTTGATTCATTTGTTTGACTTGATGATTTTATTTGAGTTGATTTATTTAATTTACGGAATTAAAAAACTTGATTATCTGATTAGATTATCTTTCCCAACACTCGTTTTTCTCTAGGTTTGTTTTTCTTTTTTGCTCTTTTGACGACTATTTCTGTTATTTCAGCTCATCCATGGTACTCAGGAAACAGTAAATTGCACTGCTTTTGAAAAGAAGTATCAATTTAAACATTTAACTTTTTTCAAGGTACCAAATAGTTATTCGGTGGAAATGAATTTCTGAACTAAGATGAGCTATGCAATATTGTTCAAGTTTTTAGGGTAAGCGTAAAAAAGACGTCTTGATTTTCGCATTGCATCAAAACTATTATACTCAATATTAATTGTTGCTATTGGATGACATTAGTTTGTTTAACATTACTATGTGAAGGCCTGGCCTCATGGAAAGACATTTTCTCATCAAATTTTCAACTTCAATGCGTATTTGCGTTTTGTGCGCACGGTCTATAACAATTAATGAAATGCCGTGAAATTGACATAATTACAAGCAATGCAACGGTTCAGACTCAATATCGTCATGTAGGGACATGAAAATTTTGCATTATTTACTTTGAAATGAGTGGTTGATGCTGATTGTTGAAATTTATTGCGCAGCGTTTTGAAATACGTACACGAATGTATGGAGCGTGTTGACGGCCCATTCAAACTAACAATGTGTTTTATTGATGGGACATGAAATAATTGGATTGGTGAGACTTCTAACAAGTGATTTCCAGTGCACTGAGGTGGAATTCAAGATCGTACCTTGCAACATCTGAGTCGAGCAACGAAACAAGTTAAGGTTCTTGTTACGTTTGAACGTTGGAATAAATGCAGTATGTGAATTTAAGCATTTTCATATGAAAGCGATGGCAAGAAGCAATTCTTGTTAAAATTTTAACAATTGAGGACCAGTCCGGAAGTTTTGTCAATCAGAAAAATTGCTAGCGGAGGAATATCGATTGGAGATTTTGATAATTGATGACAATAAATCAAGCACTTTAAATTTTAAAACGCATTTCAAGAGGCATTATCAATTATTCATTTGTGTGTAAGAGACCTAGTATAAAGTATGTATGAAGATGGCAAGATAGTGAAGATAGTGAACGAATATTGCAAGACATTGAAGATTCACAGAAACCGAAGTTTATTGAAGGTCAAAAGCAAATTCTTCGTTTTCATTAGCGAGTCTTGTCGTTTTCACTTTCAATTATCCAGTTGCAAATCAGGAGTCATACTTGATGGCAAGGCTGTTGTCAATAGAGACGATAATAAGTAACGCTCTTTAAGCTGTAATACATGACGACGGGCCAAGATGTTTTACTCTGTCACAAATGAAGAGTTTGATTAAAGAGTATTAACAAATGAAGAGTATTGACAAACGTGTAAGTGTTGTCAGCTTCAAGTGATGTTCCTATTGAACCTATTGAGCCAATTGAAGGGGATCTATGTCAATTATATTTTGGTAATTTGAGGTCTTGACGATTGATAACAAATGTGGAAACTTATTGATGACATTAATAGGAGCAATTGCGTTCCAATGCGATGCCAAGATGCACTTTCAATGAATTTTTTGGTATGTAAAGACTTAAACTTAGGATAGAGACTGGTTAGCAACAATTGTTACAAAATATTAACCTACAATAGTTATTAGAGTGGTGTTGCCCGTAGTACCCATAGCGTCACAAGTTTAAATAGAACCTCGCGAAGGTCTATCTCACAAAGAGAAAGCAAAATGAAGCATTTGCTGTTCAGATATGAGTTGGTAAAAACGTAGCTATATTGTTTTTATATAGCATTCTCGTTTTCATATAGCAGTCTCGTTTAGCCTACTATTGAGTGCCTAATAGAGCATTTTTGGCGGAGTTGCTTTGACCTGCAATTTCAAACTATCATTAAAGAAAATTACGCTGATCGTATATGTTGTATTGGTTAGCTTTGTTTCATTCTATAAACTTTGTAGTATTACTTTGACATAAATTTGTAGTAAGGAACCATTGCAGTTTTAGATCAGTTTTGGTTATGTTCCAAACCCTTCCTCGTTTATTTCAACCTCCTCAAACAGATTAGCGTTTTGGGATTTTTCCAACCCTCTCGGTTATTCCAACCCCCTCGTCTATTAGGCACTCCACAGCAGGTGATGAGAAAAGCCACAAATACACTCATTTTTTTATAAGCATCATGCTTATAAAAGCATGTACAGTACTAAACATATTTCCCAGTCTCGGAAATTGTTTCCTTACTTCCATTTCTTCCCAAATCAAGTGCAAAAATCAGTGTTACACAAAGGATGAGGTTACGTGATAGGAGACAACATTTTGCATGAAATAATCTTTTAAGAGTGATAGACACGAGGAGCAACGTTTTGAAATTAAGCATACTTTAAGCACAGTTTCACGCACAGATTGGAAAAATCTAAAGCATGTTGAGCTTACGCCCCCCAATTTACTCGTATGGTTCTAAAAAGAGAGTTTAAGGCACTCTAGGAGCAGCCGTGGCCTAGCTGTAATGCACTTGACTCAGACCAACATGGTCCTAGGTTCGAGGCCCAACGCAGGCCATTGGTGACGTCAGGAAGGGCATCCGGTCCTAAATGCTTGTGCCAGAACTACGATTTTCTCAAAGGCACCCTCTAAGCCCTAAGGAATTGGGGGAAACGGAGGTAAAATCGAGAAATAAGGCACTCTAGTAGCTTTTGTAGATACAAACCTATATCTGCCTAAGTAACTTCATTGCTTTCAAATGTACATATCAAGTAGCTTACTAAATATGCCTACTCTCAGGTGCCAAATAAACGCCCCCCCCGTTTATTAATTTTAAGGAAATTGACTTTCTTTACGAACCCCTTATTTCATTTACTTTCTTTGTTAGTACTATTTACGCCCAAATTCATGGCAAGGTTGCGTAATGTTGTATATTTTTTAGTTTTATGCTCTATGACAACCAGCTTTTATTCTTTCCGTCCTTTTATAATCATTTAAAACCTTTTCTAAAATTCCTACCCCCTCCTTTATTTTGACCCCTGTTTATTAAATTTTGGAATTTTTTCCAACCTCCCTGTTTATTAGGACCCTCCCTCCCGTTCATTTGGCACTTGAGAGTAAGTAATGAGCACTGTTGTGGTTTTGAACAATAAGATGCAAGGACACCGGAGAATGGGCAGAGGGGAACCCTTTCTGAATTCAATAGACTGCTTTCCAAAGCCTAAAGTGATACTACAGAAAACACAGAACCGCCAACGCCTATCCGGATATTTAAAATTTCTACACTTTAAATCAGGTATGTCAAAGTCAAATACACAGAGGGCCAAAAAAACAAATTGGCTATAATCCGAGGGCCGGATTGGTTCAATGTTTATTAAAACATATTGAAATGATTGCACGTAGCCTATTGAACCAAGACCTAACACTGTGTATTATTTAATGATTAAATGAATAATCGAATATTTTTTATGGCTCTGTCAGTAAGTTAAAGGGAAAACATTTTTCAGCAGGCACGCAGACAAAACACCAGGGGGCTGCTACAGCCCGCGGGCCGGTTCTAATACTAATCAAATATCATCCTGGGGGCCATAGATAATTCATTCGCGGGCCTTGGCTTTGACATATGTGCTTTAAATCAACTTATTCTTTAGCCCTGCTTATAAAGATTGTATGGAGTAAGCAAATGAAATACTGTTTTAGAGTTCATTACACCTTTGGTAATCTCACAGAGTTAAAGATACACTGGAATTATCTTCTTCTGGCTTTACTCCCTACTGGTTGGGGCCGCCGGTTCGGATTGCATGTCTCCACCAATTCCTGTCTCTTGCGTCCTCTTCTCTAGGCCCCATCACCTCCATGCCGTTCCGTATACAATCTCTCTTTCTCCGTTTTGGTCTTCCTCTTCGTCTTAGTCCCAACACCATCTCTTCCGTTCTCTTTCCCAGATAGCTTTCCTCTTTCCTCAGGAGGCCCAACCAACGTTATCTGATTTCCCTTATTTTCCCTGTCAATTCTCCCACTGCAACTCTTTTCCGAACCTGTTCATCTCATTTTATCTTTGAGTGTTAGACCAACAGACCACCTCAGCATCTTCCCGCTTGTGTCTTGGTGACAGGTACACTTTCCATGTCACATAGCATTGCGGATCACCATTGTTTTATATAATTTCCCTATCGACTTCTCTGGCACTCTATTATCACACATGATTCCTATTATTTTCCTCCGTGCTCCTTATCCATGAACCTAAATATTTGAATTTGACTACTCTCTTCGCTCCCTCCCCTTGCATGCTCACTCCCGCTCCTCCAGTGTGCCCCGTTGTACCTGCATGAGGCGTCAGATACTCCGTCTTCTTCCTACTTACTCTCGTGCCTCTCTTTTCCATTGCATCCCTCCACATCTCCAGCCTTTGCTCAACCTATTCTCTTGTTTCTGCATTGACAACAACATTATCTGCAAAAGCATATCACAAGGAGCTGCGCTTCATGTGTCCTTAATGAAACAATCCCAATCCATTGTTGTAGCAAACAAGAATGGGCTCAAAGCTGAGCCTTGGTGTAGACCTACTGTTACCTCAAAAACCTCCATTTCACCTGCTGCGCATCTCACTTTTATCTTACAACCTTGGTGCTTGTCCTGTATGAGTCTTATGTATTTTTCTTTCACTTGTTTCAACGTCAGACAGTACTATATCTCCTGTCTTGGCACCCTGTCATATGTTGGCTATCTATAATTCCATAACAGTTTACGTGTCAGGGAACAGAAAGCAAAAGAGGGGATGGACTAGATGTCCCTTGGTTAGTGACTGTAAGGGTATCGAGGCATATTTTCACCTATTATTAAAGGCTTTTGTAGAAGGCTAATTTAGTATATATGCTTTATGAAAGTCGCCATATTTATGTTATTTCTTACTGATAGAGTATGCAATGCCCCAAAGTGTGCAATAGCATGGAGTGTGCAATACTACGAAGTATGCACTTCAAGTATGCAATATGAATTAGCAGATATGAATACAAAGTTGGTAGACTAGAATCGGAGTGGTGCCCATTATGGATTTCTCTCTTCTTCATTCACTTTCCAACTGTTAACACATTCATTTCTGTTTGCATAGTGGAAAAAATTGTAATGAAAAATTCAACGAACTTTTCAAGAACAAGTAAAACTAAACACGTTTCCGGCTATTTCAGAAGATCTAAATTTCAAAATTTCACTGGGGGCATGTCTCCGGACCACTTTAAAACAAAACGCTACGTGTTCACTGTGGAATAAGCCTGTTTTTCAATGGCAGTATATAAGAACTATGCCTCTGGCCATTCGTTTTCTTTTGGATACATTTCATTAAGTGTGTAGTGATACTTTGCTATACATATTTCGGATGGGCAGCTGCTATGCTTCCATACAAGCAAAGAACTACCTCAGAATCCCACCATTCAGCAGTTCAAAGTGTACATGGATCGAAACTTTATCTGTTTTCTTGGAGCAAACTTTTAAAATGAGCCCAGTCGAGAAGCTAAACTGGCACCCTTTTTGACAACTTTCAAGAAGTCCATCCAATAGATGCATTTTCAGTTTCATTTGATCCTTGATACTTATTTTAGATTTCTAAGTAATTGTCATTTTGTGTAATTTAGACCTTATTTAGATCTTAGAAACTTCTTGATTATTTTTCTTTTTAAAACAGGACAGTTTGGAAAACAGCAATGTAGCTGAATTTTGTGTATCTATGTATAGTTCGCTGTTCTCGCCTATGGTAGTTGTTGCCCTTTTTCTCCTGTTGGCTCACCTTGTCCCAATACCGCTCCGGTGTCCTCAATTAAATTCTTATTAAAAGTGTAGTTACTAGCAGGAGATGTAATAACGGTTTTTAGTCTTAAGCAGATTTTCAAAATTTTGTTTTCTGGTTTTTGTAATCTCAGGTGCCAAATAAACGTCACCCGCTTATTAATTTATAGATTTTTGCCAACGCTGGACGTTATTAGGACCCCCCGTTTATTGATTTTAAGGAAATTGGCTTTTTACGAACCCCTGATTTCATTCCATTTCTTAGTTAGTACTATTCACGCCTAATATTCAGGGCAAAGTAGAGTGCTTCTGTCTATATTTTCGCTCTATGCTTTATGACAACCTGTTTTTTTTGTCCATAGTTTTATAATCACTTAAAGCCATTTCTCAGATTCCGACCTCCCCCGTTTATTTTGACCCCCAGTTTGTTAAATTTTAGAACTTTTCCAACTCCCCTGTTTATTAGGACCCCTAAGTTTATTTGGCACTTGAGGGTAGTGATAATAACGGTTGCTTATTACTTATTGTTGTAATTTTGAATTATAAATTGTTTTGTTCGTTTCTGTAGCATGTAAATCGTTTAGTTCAATATTTTTGAAAATATTTCATTTGTGCGATCACTGTATTGTGCGTGAATGAAAGAAAGATTGAAAGTAGGTAATTTGAAAACATTTAGCAAAAAGTGTGTGCTATAGCCAACTTTTAATATTAACTAGGTCTAACAGTTAGGCGGAATCTGAGAGCGATAACGAAGAAAGGTGCGAGCGTGTATGATTGACAAATAAAGTAAATATTATAATGGATTTAGAGAAAGCAGGTGAGATGAAGGTTACCAACTTGGGGCAACAACGAAGCTGTAAGGCAGGTTTTGGAGGCTTTGCATTGAGAAACGAGAGGGAGAAATGGTTTAGGGTTACAGTTTCATTTTGCTCACTCAAAAGACATAGCAGAGCTGTAACAAAAATTGACGAAGAGATGTCTGACGAAATAATTATAAAAAGAGCAACCAAGAGATCATGAAACAAGAAATACAGTAAGCCTGAAAAACAAACATAGATTACGTATAATGTGGCTATTTGTTGAAAAGGCTAGAACAAGGGTCGGTAACCTGTGGTTCACGAACCACATGTGGCTCTTTTGATGACTGCATATGGCTCTCAGGAACATCAGCGTAAATTTCTCAACAGAAAAATTAATCCATACTTTTGCTGCTACTCTGGGGAAAAAGTCATCACAATAAACAAACCAAAAAGTACACAAACATTTCAATCTATTTGCATTTTCAACTGCAACATTTCACTGTGGTGCGCAGAAAGCTGCCAATTCTTTCTGTACTCTGGTGTATGGGCCATTTTGAGGCCACGAAGTAATATTCCCTCGTTTTCAGTCAGCTTATTTATGCAGAGTGAACCATTCTTACCAAGAAGATGGCGAAAAGAAAGAGAGATGAGTACCATGCATTTCAGCAGGATGGACAGGAGAATTTGCCTTTCTAGAGAGAGCAGGTTCTGCAGTGTTCCTATTATGCAATTATAAAATTTCATCGATGAAGCGGTCAAAAATAAAGCAACACCTTGGCACACGCTCTGCCGCATTGGCACTGAAATATTCAGTGGAAGACAGCAGAAGGAAGGCCTGCCAAGAACTACTATCCAAAGTGCAAGCCAGTCAGCAGCTCCGATATGGACCCAACAAGGTAACTAGATCTCGGCTAGCGTTGCAGGTTCTTTTGCGATTGTCAAAAGCGGGAAGTCATATGCAGATTTGGAATATGCCAAAACATTCATGCTTGATGTAAAGTTTTTGAAGACTTTAAGGATGAAGACAAAATAATCAAACGGATAGAAGATATGCCTTTATCAGCAGGAACTGTACATGATCGTACTATTATGATGTCAAATCAAGTCGGGAAGCAGCAAGTGGACAACATCAATCCAGCGGCATATTTTCCCTCGCCTTGAATGGGGGACAAAAATGCCGCTGGATTGATGTCGTTCACGTACGTTGCAGGTGGCACGCTCTTGCCGTTTTGCCACTGACAGAGACAGCAAGAGGAGAGGATTTATTTCAGTCTTTCATAGAGTTTGCTGGAGAAAAGTTCTACCAATGAATAAACTTATTTCTGTATGTACTGATGGTGCACCATGCATGGTGGGGAAAACAGGGGATTTGTGACGCTTCCTTGTGAACAAGAGACAAGGTCCTAACCTCAGTTTCCACTGAATTCTACATTAGGAGGCACTTCGTATGCAACTGTATGACAAGCAGATTACTGAAGTGATGTCGCTGGCCATACGAGTGGTCAACTTTATTGTTGATCTAGCTTTAAATGATCGCCAGTCTAAAGCACTGCTGGATGAAGTTTGGAATAGTTATCTTGGTCTGGTTTTGCACAGTAATATGTGCTGGCTGTCAAGAGGGAAGGGCCGTTTTGCGGTTTGTTTGAATGAAAGTAAAATGAAAGACGTTGAACACCCGAGACGTAGAAACGCAAGTGAAAGATGTCAAACTTCCCGAGCCAGCAGATACGGAGTGGCTCCTCAAGTTTTACTATCTCGTGGACATGAATAAACAGCTGAACCAACTCAATGTCAAAATGCAAGGCATTGGAAATACTGTCTTATCCCTTCAGCAAATAGTTTTTGCATTTGAAAATAGGCTAGAAATTTTCACTTTTGATATTCAGACCGGTCGTTTACTGCACTTTGAAAAACTTAAAGAATTTAAAGATGTGCGCACATCAAGTGACTCCGCCCAACATTTTGATCTCCAGCAGCTAGCAGGTTTCACATTTAATCTCCTGCAGTCATTCAAAGCTCGCTTTGGTTACTTTCGTGATCACAAAAATCTTTTTAAATTCATCACTCATCCACACGAGTGTGCAGAGGACAAAGTCAACCTGAGTTTCATCCCCGATGTCAGAGATTTTGATGTAGAAGTTGTTGACATGAAAACCTCAGACATTTGGTTGAATAAGATCAAGTCACTGAATGAAGATCTGAAAAGAGCAAGCAGAACTGGCAAGTAAACACAATTGTGCTGATATGAAGAAGATTCAACGAGAAGACCAGCTGATTGTGAAAACTTGGAACGTACTTCCCGTCACGTATAAAATACTGCAACGTGTGAGTCTTGCCGTATTGACCATGGCTGGCTCTACATATGCGTGCGAGCAGTCGTTCTCACACCTAAAAACATTTAAACCAACCAGCGGCAACATTTAACAGACGGAAGCCTAAACGCCAACATGAAGCTTTACCTCACCACGTATCAGCCAGATTACAAAGCTATCAGCAAAATTATGCAGTACCAGAAGTCGCATCAACCTAGTTTGCTATTGATAAATAACTCTGCTGTAACCAGTGTGCTCACAATATCTTCAGAGTCTATTATACTCTGAAATTGCTGGTCTTTTCTTCTATTTACCTGTTTTCGGCATTGGAGTTCAAAAGTTCTCTAGTACCACTTCAGAGTAGCAAGGGCTCTGGGATAAATTGAGAATTTCTTTGCAAGTTCTTCTTTCTTCTTAGCTGAAGAAATAGATGTATCGTCTTGTCTAGGCGTCAGAAAATTCAAATTGGAAAATCATTGCTTCGTATTTTTTCCTATTTGGCTCGCCATATCAACTTCTTTTATGATACCTCACTAAGTATTGGCACGATGGTGAAAATGCTACTCTATCACAATCAAACTGCTGTTGCGACATCAACACTCAAAGTTGGAATGGCACTAGGTAGAGTTCTTTGAAAACGCAGGAAAACCACGTTGCAATTCAGTAGCGCCGTGGTTTGGTGACATACAATGTCTTGGGGACCAGGTGAAATATGGCACCGCTTTGTTATGACTAAATTACAGGTTTGCATTCAAGGCCAAGCAAAATTTTGACACTTGAACATTCTGAAATCACCAGAAGCGCTTATATTCCTCTTTATTCTCAGAAAAGGATTTTGTCCGGTGGCCCAGGGGGTTTCTCCCTACTTTTCTATACTGGGGTCCGTGTCAGTATTTAGGATCTGAGATGTTACAAGTAAATCATATTTGAGGTGTGTGAATTACAGTTTATGAAAAGTTCGATATATAGGATTTGAGAATTTAAACGAAGTGGCAAAAGGAAGCCAAATTCTAAAGTTTTAATACAACAAACATATACTGGTGATATTCAACGACATTTTACGACAGCGGTAGTCCAAAATCTGTGGCAGTATTTAAGGTCTCAAAATTTTGAGACTTAATATTTGGGGTGTCGAGACTGTGGCTCAGTATTTGGGGGTCATTAAAATATCCTAACATGGACCACCATGTGGTAGGTACTACCCCCTCAGTCCATTGGCGGACTCTTTGGTCTTTCGGGGAGGGAACGAAAACCTATTTAAATTTTACGCTGTACAATCTGACCAGCATGATTCTTAAAGGAGACAAAGTGGTTGGCAGCCCTATAACCATGAAAGCTTGCAAGAGAAGTTTAAATAAATTGCCACCAAATGGCTTGCCACCTGAACAACCTTTTGAGGTCACACCCTTTAGACCGTCGGAAAACGCTCTTCTGCCAAATAGGAAATAAATTGTTTTAATCATTATTCTTTATGCTGAAAAAGAAAAGCTGATCCTCTAACCTGTTTACTTTCAATTCTGACGACTCTGAGCAAACAACGAAAAGGCTACGTCAACCATGTCTGTATTCTAAAGCTATGCCCGTACGCTACTGAATATTGTGGCTCTACCTGTATACCAATGCTTATGAAAATGTACTCTCACAACAATGCGTTGGCTTGTACGTTGTCATTTATTGCTTATTTTGAACCACTACCTATGAATCTTTGTCACATTTTTCCAAGTCTGAAATTAACGGGGGCGGCCAACCCCTCACCCTACGAGTGTCCACATCTGTTCTTGTCCCCATTTTCTGCACAGGAAATTATTTTAACAGGGAATGTTGTATGATATTTTTATATGACATGAGATTAGGGCTCATCGATAATGGATGTCCACACATATTTGCCAGTTTTCAACCCGCCAACCACCCCTTGTACACGCCTGTCCGCCTTATGCTAACAATCCCCTCCTCCTGTCCGTGCGGACGCTGAATTAGAAGACACACAAAGAACTGCAAACAACTATGGAAAAAGCAACTCTTTGAAAAAGACATGCATACTGTACTTATTTCTTGTCTACCTCTTTATTGTTCAATCTTTGACACAGGAAGATGATGATAGAATTACCTTTAAATGCCCTCTTCTCTCTTACAGAAACCACTCTGAAAAGAATATCCAATTACCCCTCAGCCCCCTGTCCACTTTTTTCCGCATTGTTGCTAGCCCCCTCCCTCCCCCATGGTGCAGATACCCTTTATGGATGCCCCCTAGTAGTACGCCAGTCGCTAAGTCTACACTGCATATGGATGTCCGAGAGCATGCTCCCCCGAAAAATTTTGAACTTCAGATCTTCTAAAATCACCGGAAACGCGTCCATTCTTTCTATTTATTTTCATAAGAGTTTGCTGAACTTTGCATTACAAAATAAGTCACTGCTTGTTATTGGTCGCGTTATTTTTGTTGCTTTGGGTAGTAAAAAGTATTCAATCCTTCGTTTAGTGTTTCGGCCACTCATCATGTTTGCATCTCTTTGAAGCCTTGTTCACACTTGTGAAACAGAAGCAGAAGCAAGCCAACTGTGAACATCCGTGAAGCAAGAGTGAAGCATGAAGCATGCGTTGAAGCAAGAGTATCAAAAATTTGATAATCTTGCTTCATCTCAGCATCTGCTTCACCCTTGCTTCACAATTTTTGTAGTGTGAACATTGTCTACAACATGTGCAAGGTCCTTTTCATATGAACAGATTGCCAAGGCATTGGGGAAAACATTTTAACACTATACAAATAGCATGGCAGAACGGAGACTTGAAGAGGCTGTAGATAAGCATCCCCCTCCGTGTACTGACATTTTGTCTAGCAAAGCTACAACTGTCAATTGTCATTCTATGATATTCAGAATTGAATGAAGGCCCAGATTTCACTTGCTCGGACACATGAAGAAATGTGTAAACAGTTATCGGTTTTGGCCATCCGGTCCGTTGAAAAATTGATAACGGGTGTTTTGAAATACGGTGCAAATAACGGACTTCTGTTAAAACCTGAAAATTCAAAAACGGCTAGTTCTAGTGGAAGCACATCGACTCAGAAAATTACGAAGTACTCTCTCAAGGGCCTTTTGAACGCTCCGGCCAACGCTATTGTAAATGTTTGGATTTGTTGTCACTTGTTGTTTCAGCCTAATGGTCACTTGTTGGAGCATAATGAGTGAATTTGTTTGACAGAAAAAATGAGTACAAGCTGCTTTCAAAAATCCACGAAACACACAGGGGGTATGAAAAAAGATTAAAAGCACGTTTGCGAAACGGAGTTGGAAACATTTAACTTTCGGTCACTAGAAAGTTCCTGTTTTAGAAACAAATATCCTAGCATCTTTCCCTCTTCTTTGTTTTTTATGCGCGGTTTGTTTGAAGTCGACCTTGATTTGCTTGCGCAAATGTGAACTACTTGCTTCACGTCTTGCTTTACATCGTGCTTGACGTCAGAGAGCTCTAACTGCGCATGCTGACTTCGCTTGCTTCAGCTCGTACTTCGCTAGTGTGAACCAGGCTCAAGCTGTGCCAAACCAAGGGCCAAATCACTTGGAAAAATTTGAACGAGATTTTTTATATTTCCAGATATATATTTCAAAGATTTGAAAGACTTGTATCAAAAATGTTCTAGAGTTTTAAGATTTTTGCAATTTTTCGAAAACTTTATGAAGAGTCAAAGATGTGCTAAGTGCATCATCTTCGACACGTGAAGGGACATAATGCTTACTCTAATAATGTCTCGAATATGCTCTGCAATAGGAGCTGGCTTATGAAAGGAATTTTTTCAATTCTCGCCAACATAACTTGAAATTTCCCTCAAGCATAGAAGTTGAAATTTCCCTCAACCCTCCGGCTACGGTGCGGTTGCTACAATTTCATCCATGACTCTGACTGCATGTGATCTCCAAGAATAGATGAGATCTTGCTATTTGGTAACTGAATATTGATAACTTGTTAAAGTTGGGAGTATCTCAGGGGTCGATCCCAGGGCCTTTACTTTTTACTGCATTTTTAAATGATACTTTTTGTTTGTCAGGTCCAATAATTTCTGTTAACTATACTGACGATACAACTATCTTTGCATGCCATCCAACTCTTGAAACTATTATTAGACAATTAGAACCAGATGGTACTTCAGTTGCAAAATGGTCTTCTGACAATGACTTCAAAACTAAATGGTGACAAGTGTCACCTTATGATATTTCGTGATAAACATCCTAAAGCAACAGTTGCAATTAGAAATTCAACAGTTAATAAAATTGAGTTTGAAAAACTGCTAGGCATAACTTGTGATAAGAAATTAAGCTTCAGAAAGCATGTCTAAGATTTGTGCAAAAAGCGAACCATTAACTCCATGCACTTGCTCACTTGTCCACCTATATGGATCCTATCAAACTAGAAATTTTAATGAACTTTTTCATTAGGTCACAGTTTAAATATTGTCCACTTGTATGAATTTTCCATGATAGAGTGTTAAATTCAAAGTTAAACCTCATCCAAGAACGGGTTTTACGACTGGTATGCAAAGGTAGTGAAACAGAGTATGAAAAGCTGATGAAAAAGCCTTTAACCACCCATTAAGATAGTCTGCACTTGCTAATGATTGAAATATAGAAAACGAAGCATAGTTTGAATCCAACTTTTATGAGGGACGTTTTTACTGAGAGAAATAATCAGTACAACTTGAGGAATGAAAATCATTTGCAACTGCCACTGGCAAAAACAACAACATACGGACAAGAAAATGTCTAAAACGGAGGTTGTCTATTGTGGTCCAACATTACCAAAAGAAATTAAAGATGCCAGATCTCTATCTGAATTCAAAAGGAAGATAAAAATGGGATGGAAATTCTTGCGTTTGCAGAGTCTGTAAAATTTTAAGTAAAAAGTTAGGGTTTTTATAGTTGCCGTTTAATACTTTACCTTGTGAACATTGTAATTAGGTTTTTTGTTAGTGTTAATTAGTTTTTAGCTATTTTGTATGTTTGCCAATTGTAAACAAATTGATAATAATGATAAATAATGGTATATCCACTGGAGATAGTTAAGTAAATGCCCTGAAATTGCAAGAAGAAGATGAAGCTGTTTTGTATATATTGAAAAAATTCAGATTCATTGCCAATGATGAGCCTGATTTGTACTAGACAGTAATATAAAATCGATTAAAAGTATTTCTACATAGATATTACCCGTAAGTTGATATTTGGCTAGTGAGAAACAATCTTTTTTACAAACAAAAAGTTATTTCATACTACAACTGTCTCATAATTACAGAATTTCTGATATTTGAATCATCCTGCAAGTTGAAGTAACGCAAAACAATGCTCTTTCGATTATGCTTTTGATTGTATCTTGTTTTTGATCCAATCAGCATAAAACGATACACGAGTAAAATAACCGTATTTGCCCCGTTTTGCACACCCTTCACCCCAGCTTACAATTCCGGCAATGTGCCATGTGTAGTGTGCTTTACCTTTCGCCGTTTCTTTGACCTGATACGCCAATGGGCCGCCACTATCTCCGTAACATGCATCTCGTTTACCTCTTCCATCACCAGCGCATAACATAGACAGGCTATTGTAATAATCTGAAGTAGCAACAGCTCCCTGACATATGTCATCTTGGGTCAGTGGAAGCATTACGTAATTGAGCACTTTTGAAAATTTGTCGGGTGGTCGCATTCCACTGTGTTGCTTTGTACCACCCCACCCCATTGTGTACATTCTCTGACGTGGCTGTAATGCATCTATTCTTGGAAGGCAAAGGGTATTCACATACTTGGTTAAAGTGACTGGTTTTGACAACTCCACTATTGCAATGTCATTGGCAAAATTATGTCTCTGAAATTGATGGTGAATATATATTGATTTAACTTTATGGTGCCGTTTCTTTTTATGTGCATTCTTGCCGAGCTTTATTTTCCCCAATCGAACCCCATACCTGAAATGAGAGGATGGATGACCCTCTTTACCAAACTCCTAGCGGAGACATCTTCGATACCTAAGTCCATTTACATACACAAGACATTTCATAAGTATATACAGGTGCTAGAATGTGCAAATCAGTCTTCTATCGTTAAACTATACCTGTACCTTTTCCATTCTATTTGTACGATACATCCACATAAATAAACGTCGCAATACCTACGTTAGCCTAGCAGTGGCGTAACTGAGATACTAGGGGCCTTTAGGGATTCAGTACGATTAGGGCCCTTTCTTACTATTGACTCCAAATAATTAAAATAAGACAACATCCGAGGGGCCCCTTCAGGACACCAAATGCTTGGGGGGCCTCTTAGGATCTGTTCCAACCCAAATCTACGTCGGTTAAGCTAGAGACCTAGGTCTACCTTCAATAAAAGAGAATCGAGGAAGAAATAATCTATTCCCTAATAGATTTCTCCTCGTTTCTTATCAACTGATATATTAGATACTTATACTTATATCATCCAGGCTTCCACGGTGCATATGAGGTCATACGGCTTCACTTATTTTTCCTACCTTTCGGGTGAGTCGATCTTTTCAAATGTGGAATGGAAGCAATGAGCTGCGGTCAAGATATGTTTTCGTGTAATTAGAGATCCACCACATACAAATTTACCTTGGAAGAAGAAGCAGCATTCATGAATCACGTTATGCAGAGAGGGAAGTCAAGAATATATTGTCGGGAATACTCTAGTTGTCCGCGACAATAACTCACAGAATGATAGTCACAATGAACTCACAGTGCTTCAAAATCATCAATTA
>OLMO02000238.1:1698832-1712208 GCA_900291935.2 Cassiopea xamachana
ATCTTGCTTACTCATACGTGCTTATTGATTGTTCTAGAATTCCTTAACACTAAATGGATTACGTATGTACTTAATAATTCTGTCAATATTGCATTTTTACAAAAAACATCAGCTCAGCTAATATTTGTGTATACGAAATTTCATGTTTCCTGACTGTCATAACGACCGTATACTAACCTGGAAAAGAGCATAGTTTTGTCATTCTGTTGCATGTTCATGCGCTAGGAATTTGCTCTCTTGTCGAGCTTCATTGAGGAATTTTGGAGGTAGGCGTTTACAGTATCTTTGCAAAACCTTGAATTTTAGTGGCGAAATTTAACTTTGGCTTCTGTTCATTACAACTGACTGCTATAGAAGACCAATGGTTGATGCTTGTTGAGCAACACATTCAAACGCTTTCGATAATGCTCGAAATATCTTCCAATACTAGAAGAATTAGGTCTTGGAGATTCCTGAGTTTACTGGAGCATCTCTCCAATCCGTTTTGTATTGCTTCATCTCATTTGACATTACAATGAAACAAGGATATAAAAGAGGGGGCTCGGGTGGGGACCAGCTTCCTTCTACTTCTCATGAGGGGTCAACACTGCAATAAAACCACCTTTTATTTTTCATCATTACAAGGCGAACGAATGGATGAAAAAATTTATGCAGGTTATTAGAAATAGACTTTCCTTGCTTACAAACTGTTACGTGGTACCATTGAGTTTTCCTTGTCTTATTCTTTCGCATTATCCTATTGCGATATCTTAATACATAAAAAAGTAATCTTCAATATCTATAAATACCGACTCAATATTCAATATCTCTAATATCTTCAATTAGAAAGCTATTGGAACATACCATTCCGGTAAAGTGCTGTCATCCATGGCCACGCTCCCTTCATAGAACGTTTTCCACCGACTATTCTTCCACGTACAACGTTATAGCCAGCCTTACCGCATTCTTCAATTGCAGTATTTGCTGCGAAAGACGAGAACCAACGCAGAAAAGAAAGAAAAGGTAAATTTACTTAAAGATAAATAAATGAAATGAAAAAGTTGACATTTATGACGAAAGAAAAGACAGATTGACTTCAAGGGGAAAGTGCAGAAAAAGGAAAGGGAGGGGGTAGAGCAAGAGAGGGATGTGGTTGTGCTCAACTTGCAACTGAAAATCTGAAGCAACAAATTAAATTGCGACAAAGCAAGCCTGCTGTATGTAACAACAATATCTTTAGATTAGAGAATAAAGATAATACTTACAGACACATACGGGAACCGTCCCGAATATCCTCCCCCTTTTGCATCTCATAAACTGATTCCCATTGACAAGTTTATATCCTGGATTGCATTCTATTTTAATTTGTTTGTAGCGACAACATGCAAGGACTCTTCCATTTATTGGCCTACGCAATGCATAGACGGCTTTCCTGCAATCTATGAAAGGTTTGATAAACAATTTTCTTAGAAAAAGACTCCAATGTTCCCTGTTCTATATAAATAGAGTAATATTAAAAGATGTAAACACGCATCCTATCCTTTCAAAGAAGCATTGGGAAGCATAAGGGCACTAAGAGCTCAATGCGAATCCAAAACCGCACGAAATGTAAAAGTCGTTGGGGTCTTCTCTGGGACTCCTTTTGGGTGGCACCCAGGCTCTTGAAAGAAGATCCCCTACACCACGTTGGAAAAATGTAACTTTGAGACGAAGCAGCAAATATGGAGTGAAATGGGAAAATACAGTATGAACTTATTGCAGCTGTAAGCTAATTATGCATTTTTTTATAAGAAAGTAATACTCGATTGCTGAAAACGGTAAGAAAGTTCAGTACTGGATTTTTGAGACCTGCTACAGTTTATAAGTGCAGATACATTTAGAGTTCGATCGATTTGTGTATGAAATATCATGTATGTTATGTAGGCTATCATCTAGCCGTTAAACTTTTCAACTCTAGCAGTTAAACTGCTGCATCATTTCAGGTGTAGATGAAGCCCTTGACTTTCCTCCAATGTGCATGCGCACAAGAATGGAACTCAAAAAAATTTGCTGAGGAAGTCTTAAGAAAGTTTTGACACTGGAATCGTGAAGTGTTACGAAAGTTTCTGCAAAAAACGGACTTATAAAATGAAATGTTTACTGTCATGGTTAACATCAAGAGACTAGAATTCAGGTAGAGTCATGAGGAACTATGTATACATGTATCTATGTATGCATCTGGGGTTCCGAAGTGGGGGTACCACTGGGGGGACACGCCCCCACTTCTCACCAAGATCAATTTTTAAAATTTGCCCTAATTTAATGAGAAAATGCTTGGAGGGTGAGGGAACTCTAGTAAGATTTTGAAATGGGTGTGACAACCAGATTGTGTAATAATTTAAGGGCGTGGGACCCAAAGTCCGCCAGTCTGGAGTGGCTGGCACCACCCCTGTGTACCGGCCCAAAGAAGTAGGAAGGGGCTGCAGACAATAAATGCTGACCACACCATTGACCACGCCCATTGTGCATTTTTACATTCTGCAATAGACATATCTTGTAATTCGCTGTAGACATGTATACAGTTAAGGGCCATCTCGGCCTAGATACTTGAACTGCAAAAGTATGTCCCTTCTGTGTCTATGCATTAATAACAAGGATGAAACCAGTAGTTGTTGCAAGTAGAGATAGTAAACTGCTTAATTACCGTACATTATAACAATTTCATATAAAAGCTATCAAGTATAAGTTAAGCTAGGAATTCTCCACACACCTTTACTCTCAAGTGGCAAATGAACGGGGGGGGTCAGAAACAATTCGTAATTTAGTAAACGGGGGCCAAAATAAGCAGGGGTTTGGAATTCGAGGAAAGGCTTTAAATGATTATACAAGGACGAAACGAACAAAAACAGCTCAGGGCTCGGGTTGCCACAAAACATAAAACTAAAATATATACAGCAGCACGCTATTTTACCATGAAAATTTGGTATAAATAGTACTAACAAAGAAAGGAAATGAAATGAGGGGCTTGCAGAAAAGTCGATTTCCTTAACATTAATAAATAGAGGGTCCTAATAAGGTCCGGGGGGTTGAAAGAAATCGAAAAGTTAATAAGCGGGGGGACGTTTATTTGGCACCTGAGAGTATGTTCATTAGAGGGGGGCTGCTGAGTCCTCTGTGCCCCTCCACAGCACCCTTGGTATGCATGTATTATACATACACATCACAAATGCAATGAGAAAAGATAACCCAATATTTAACTGTTGAAATTTGAAATATAACAAGATAAAATGAATTAGCATGATGAATGTAATTGAAAAATTGCAACTTATGTTCAAATATGATTGATGGAGAAGTATGTGTACCTACTTTTCGGCCTCTGTTTGGCATCCAACCCAAGTCGAAGAAACAGGAAAATCAAAATGGAAATTTCAATGCCCTACATAAAACATGAAATAATTCCTCTGAATTGATTTAAAACTGGAAAGAGCTGTTGTGACACCAAAGAGTAAAACACGTTGTAGTTGGATAAACGTAAAATGGCCTAAATCAAACGTGTTGTGTCTCATCTTCTACACAGATAATATACCTTTACTTCCTTCCAAAATTTCTCACTGATCGTTTTGTTTCTTCCAAAGAGTTAGACAGAACCACTCAACACATGCATGCAACAGATCAAAGTTGAGAAGGCAATATATTTCAGATCTAAAGGGAGTATTTCCTCCGAGAATAGCTAAAATTGCCTGAAGGAGTTATGCAATGCAGGATATTCGCCGATCTCAATTTCATATTTTCTCATTCGTTAAATATACCTCCTTAGATTGATGGTATTTTGACAATGCATAAACAGACTTACCTTCATTTTTGTAACATTCAACGATGGTCTACTTATTCCTAGAAAGCTACTTGCGGAAGAGGATATTTGAGTAACCGGAAGAAAGAGATAACGGCGAGTAAAATTCGGAAGCATTTCCTCTCTATAGCTTTTACTTGGTCAAAATCGATAGTGAGTGGTCGGTGGTCTAGTAGAAAGGACGATCGCTTCCCCCCTCCCCACCCAAGTGATATGCAGCGAAGACTGAATGTACGACTGAATGAATGCCCAGCATCAGTTTTTTACTTTTAGATAGCGAATTTTTTTAGCATAAACAAATACACGTCTTTTTTTATAAGAAATGAACCTCTGGCTTCAGCCAGGATGTTTCTTAATACACCGTCAAATCCAGCCTTAAATGTTTCTTAAATTTAAAGACTTCCAATGACAGCAACAAACCCAGTTAGGCAACTGTGTTGCTCAGGTTTTGTAAGGCATGTAATGTGTTATATCTCTCTCTCTAGACCTAATATTAGAGCTGATAAGAACAATAGACAGAGAAATAGGCCGTATTCCAGAGTAAATAAGTATTAAGCATGAGACATCACAAGATTTACTAAAAATCCAAGATGGCAGCCTGAAAACAAAACGAGGCTAAACAATAATGCAACATCTCCCTTTCGAGATAAATGTCCATAAACTACAATGAATAGTAAAAGTCAAAAATTGTCTTTCTTCTTTACGTTCTTTAAAATGAAAATATATAAACCTCAACAAAGTTTATAAAGTCAACGATAACGTAACGGCTTTTGAATAACTCTTCCACGACTTGTAACGCGCATTGGCTCGGATTGTTCATTTTGGTGTTGAACGGGAAGTGTTGTGGAAATGGGTTGACTGGATGTTTCAGGGAGCAGTATTGGTTGTATTGGCAGTTTTCTACTCTGCTCGGGTTGTGGGTGAGAATCTGAGAGGGGGGTATGGGTATGTGGAGTCTGAGAATCTGAGTGGGGGGTATGTGGAGGTATAGCGTGTGGCAGATGATCTGGCTCAATCACATCGTAGTCATGTTGTATGTTAAACTTGTTATGACATGGAATAAGATGGCGTCTATTACGGCGAACTACATTTCCTTTTTCATTGAGGACATGATACGAACGTGGCTCTGTGGATTTCTGTATGACTCTGCCTTTCTTTCTCCAATCGCTGTCTTCATTGACACGCATTCTAACAACTGAGCCTGGTCTGATTGATGGTAGATCTTTTGTGTTCTTTTTGCTAGGACGCTTTGCTCTTTTTGGAAAAACTGCTGGTGGAGGGTGTTGTTTCAAGGATGGTAATGTTGTTCGTGGATTGTGATTGAATAAACGCATGGCTGGGGATATTCCATCCGAACCTGGTATTGTGTTGAGAATTAGAAGTGCCAGGTAGGGATCTTCTCTTGCATCCTTTGCCTTTTTGAATGCACGTTTAACTGTTTGGATGGATCTTTCGACAAGGCCATTTGACTGTGCAAAGTGTGGGCTAGAAGTGGTACGCTTAAAATCCCATTCCTTTGAAAAGCATGTAAACTCATTGGCAATGTATTGTGGACCATTGTCAGAAAATAACTCTTGTGGTATACCATGGCGCGCAAATATTTGTTTTAGTTTGGTAATAACAGATGTGCTTGTTGTGTCGGGTATTCGTTCAAGCTCTATGTATCCCGAGTAGTAATCAGTTACAATGACATGATGTCCAAACAGGTGAAAAACATCCGTTGCTACTTTTATCCAAGGTGGCAGCCTGAAAACAAAACGAGGCTAAACAATAATGCAACATAATGGATGTTCATTCTATTTTCTTGCTAGTTTAATCAAAACTTTACTAGGAAAACAGTTTTTGCAAGTTATCATTTTAAGCTCAGCCTGCCTATGTTTCTTAATGTTTCTTAACTTTTGCCTAATTTCGGCCTCATGTTTCTTATAGAAATGTTTTTAATATAAAAAACCGTGTACTTTAAAAGCTGAAGTTTCTTAATCATTTAATTGCTTCTTATTCTCAGCTTCCTGTTTAGAAGAATGACTTTATTCTTCAAATTTTTTTAAGTGAACCTTGGATTATTCTTAAATTATTCTTAATTAAGTATTGCAGGTGTATCATTAATCTTTGAAATAGCACCCCCCAACCTTGGTGGGGCTTTTCATTGTTTAAATTTTTGCATGGGGGATTATTGCATGGGAGGGCTTATTTGAGGGGGGCTTTATAAATATTCAGTTGGTCAGGTCAGATGGGTCAGTGCTTCTATTAAAAACTATTTCGTTGATGCTACAAACACAGACAGCAGGATGTTTTTAGGAAACATACGATTTTTCATAGTCTTTGGGGGTTTATGATAACTTATCGAAATGACTCTCAAATACACTAGCATGTAAACGATCAATACTTTAGTATTCCTACTTCTGTGAATTTATTTAGTATTGCTACTTCTGTGAATTTATTTAGTATTGCTATTTCTGTGAATTTATTTAGTATTCCTATTTCTGTGAATATTAGCCTTCAAATTAAATGAATTATCAAGACTGTAGCCATTGATTTTATGTAAATTCTTTTTATAAATTTACCAACTATACTCTGACCTTATGCAGGCGACGTGGAAATATCAAGTCAAGTAACTTGTGAAGGCTATATAGTTTAAAACCTTATGACAATTTAGCTTTGTGACTATTCAGTGTAGAATTAACTAACATAGCTGACAAATAGTATTTCATGTTGTGAATTTAGAATTTCACTGGAAAATTAAAGTATATAATCAAGGCTATAGTCTTCGATTTTATGTAAATTTATCGTTCCTTGCATATAAATAGAAATTTAATTGAACAATAACATAACAGCCTTTGATGTTAGTGAATTTGTCCCTGTGAATGTTGAAAAGATGAAGTAAAATATTAAGATTATACTTTTGAATTTAGACAAATTTGGGATTTAAATATAAAATTGAATGAGTTATCAAGCTGTAGTTTTTGGTTTTAAGTGAATTCATTCTGGCGATTATTAGAAATATTGCTAAGCATAATATCAAGACTATACTCTTTAGTTTCTACATGAATTTATTTATGTGGAATTAGAGAAAAATGGAATGAGCTATCAACGGTATAGTCTTTTATTCTATGTGCATTTAACTTCGTGAATGAACGATCTTTGAATTCAAGTGCATTCTCCTTGTGCGGTATAACTACGAAATTAAGTAGATTGTTAAGACTATAGTCTATCTCTGAGTGGATTTTTCCCATGTGCATTATAAAGAAAAGGAAAATAAATTATTAAGATTGTAGTCTCTGATTTTATGCTGTGTAGTTTGAATATATAATTAATTAAAGTATCAAGACTATGGTCTTTAATTATTAGTATATGCTTTTAAGCAGAGGGAGCTAGTCATCGCAGACTGGGGGATTTCTGGTGCCACACCCCCAAAATGATGACGTAATTTTATTGCCACACCCATTTCAAACTCTTCCTTCCCAGACTCCCTGTGACACCACCACTGCTGGCAGCTATCTATTTATCATAAGGTTATTACAATATATTCTTGCAATCATAAGATAAAATTCAAGTAGACTATTAAGAGTATAGTTTTTGATTTTAAGCAAATTCATCGTCTTTAAATCAATTGTTTTCAATAGTGGCAATTAAACATTTATGCTGATATTAGTCTTTGATTTTAAGTGAATTTGCTTTTGTGAATGTAAAGAGAAATTTTTATTAAACTGTTAAGAATCAAGACTATATTCCTTGAATTTACACAAATGTCTCATTGTGGAATTTGAATTACATAGCTAATTATAGTGTTAAGACTATTATCTTTGATTTTGTCAGAATTTCTTCTTGTGAATTTAAAAAAATGCAAAGTGAATCCTTAAGATCTTGGACTTTCTTTCAGTCTATCTTCTCGATCAGCAAATATAGAATTATGTGAATTATCAACACTGCAATCTTTAGTTTTAAGTGTACTTTTTCTTGAGATTACTACAATTAATAATGAATAAATTATTAAATTAAATTATTACGACTCATTGATTTTACTTTATTCTTTGATTATGGGTAAATTCATCCCTGTGAATGCAAAATATGGAGTTCAGCGAATTATCAAGACTATAACCTTTGAATTCAAGTGGATATTCAATTGTCCTTGTGCAGTTTGACCATAAAATCGAGTAAATTACGAAGATTATAGTCTTAGTATTTGAATTCATTTGCACTTCTTATATCTATATACAGTTTGAATATAAAATTAAGTAAAGTATCAAGATTATAGTCTTCGAAACTAAGTATGCGTTTCGTGCAACTACTAAAATTGATGCTAGGTAAATTATTAAAACTAAAGCTTTTGATGGTGACTAAATATATTCTATTAAAGTTAAAACGAAGCATGAGTTAACTATCAAGAGCATAGTCTCTTTGATTTTAAG
Organism: Cassiopea xamachana; assembly: GCA_900291935.2. Lineage (NCBI taxonomy): Eukaryota > Metazoa > Cnidaria > Scyphozoa > Rhizostomeae > Cassiopeidae > Cassiopea > Cassiopea xamachana. The sequence continues at coordinate 1,707,050 of OLMO02000238.1, forward strand.
TGAATTTATCATTGCGACTAGTAAATTTGGAGTTGAATTAATTGTCAAGGTAGAAAGAACTTAATTTGACTATTAGAACTATAGTCTTTTATTTGATTTGCACTTCACCTAGTGCTAATATGCAATTAAGTAAAATATCAAGACTATAGTCTTTGATTTTAAGTTTCATTTTTCTTCTATTTAAAAAGCCTGAGTAAGCCATCAAGAGCATAGCTTTTGATTTTAAGTTAATTTATCATTGCGACTAGTAAATTTGGAGTTGAATTTTATTTGATTTGCAATTCACCTAGTGCAGTTTGAATATGCAATTAAGTAAAATATCAAGACTATAGTCTTAGATTTCAAGTTTCATTTTCTTCTATTTAAAAAGCCTGAGTAAGCCATCAAGAGCATAGCTTTTGATTTTAAGTTAATTTACCATTGCGAATAGTAAATATAGAATTACATGAATTACAAAGACTGTAGCCTTTGATTTTAGGTGAATGCATCTTTTTGTGAATTTTAAAAATAGTTAAATGATTTGTCAAGTCTTAGATTGGATTTAAATGAATTTCCCTTTGCGTAGTCTGAATGCAAAATGACTATTTGGAGAAAAACAAGCTGCTTCCTAGATGGCAATTCGGTTTCAGAAAGGGGTCGTCTACGCAACATGCAGTGGCACTTTTTCAGCTGCCATCAGGAGAAACATGGATAAGGGTCTTATGACTGGTGCAGTTTTTATTGATTTAAGTAAGGCATTTGATACCTTGAATCATGCACGTCTTCTGTCCAAGCTATCGATTTACGGCATCAAAGATAGAGAATTGTCTTGGATTAGTAGTTATTTGTTTGACTGAAGGCAATTTGTTATATTTAATGGACAGAGCTCTGAAATGCAGCCTATAGCCTGTGGGGAACCACAGGGATCAATCCTTGGTCCTTTAATGATTACAGTGCTATTAAACGATGTTGATACCAATTTAAAATTATGGGATATGATTCTCTACGCCGATGACATAGTTATGTTCCATGCTGGTAGGACAAGTACAGACATTGAGAATTCTCCGAGTAGCAGGTTAGAACAGACTTTCAGTTAGTTCAATGAGAACAATCTAGTTATAAATCTTAAGAAATCAAAAACGGAATGTGTTCTTTATGGGACACATCAAAAAATGTCAGGTGTAAGCGGATTTGAAGTCAAGTTACATGGAATGAAAATCACAGTGTCAGCGTTCTATAATTATTTACGGGTCATAATGGATAAAAGTCTCTCACACAAAACACATTGAGAAAATTCTAAAAACTCAACTGAAGAGTTAGGCTCATGTCCCACATAAAGCAAGACTTGACACCTCACGCAGCGGAAACAGTATACAAAGTTATGATAATGCCTCTTCTACTTTGTTCCAACAACATTTTTATTGATATATCACCAAATAAGAAACATCAATTTGAAAAAATGCAAATGCGATGTTTAAAGATTATAAATAGTAAAAGAGATAGTGTCAAACTACCATTAATATACCACATCAGAAATAAAATGTGTGCAATTGAAGTTTTCAAATGTTTGAATGGAATTTCACCACCTGAGTGTAAAGAATACTGTCAACATTTGGATCACTGCAAAGGCACTCGTGGAAAAGATCATAGGTTATTGCTTCCAAAAGTTAAATCTGAAGGAGGTAGAAAAACGTTCGGATTTTTGGGTGCCAAGATTTTCAACAAAATTTCCAACAATATGAAGACCGAGTCATCAATCGTTAAATTTAAGACTGCCTGCAAAGATCTTAACTTTGACTTCTAGCATCTAACCTTCCCATGGAACTAAAAACTGTTTAAATTTGCTAATTTGTACATAATTTGCTGTTAGTTCTTTTAGGTAAACAGGTCCGTGATTGATAGCAGCAAATGCACATTGCTTAACAAGTTAACCTGTATAAATATTGTTAAACGATTATTATTAAAATAAAGTAAATTGTCAGACTATAGTTTATTATTTTAAGTAAATTCATTCCAGTTGACAGCAAGCAAAATGTTAAATAAATTATCAATAAGATAATCTTTGATTTTAAATGAATTGTCCTAGTGGAGTCTCACTAGTAAAATAACTATGTTATTAATACTACAATCTTAAATTTTAAGCAAATTTATCCTTGTGAAGTACTAAAAAGTTAATTGAACTTTCAAAGCTATAGTTTTTGACTTTCTATTTATTCAATGTGAATTTTAAATTTATCGCTGTGAATTTTAAAAGCTATTTCAATGAAATATAGAAGCTATAGTATTCGATTCTCCTTAAATTAATCCTTGGGACTAGGAAATATATAATTAAATGAATCATTAAAGCTATAGTCTTTGCTTCTATGAGATCATCCTTGTGAAGGCCAAATGTAAGGTTGAGTGAATTATCAAGAATATAAACTTTGAATTGAAGTAACTCTTTCCTTGTCGAGTTTAGTATAAAACTATTTAAAAGATCGAGATTAGTAAGATTGATGTTCTGCTAATCCTTTTGCGATGTTCTAAATATGAAATTAAAATGAACCATCAAAACTGCAAACTTTGATTTTATGTGATTTTGAAATTTTGAATATCAATTTTAGAAGCAAGGGAATTATCAAGTCTGCAATCTTTATCTCATGTGAATTTCACCAAGTGACTCTTAAATGAGAGAATTTTATTTTGCATCTTTTATGTCTTTGCATTTTTTGTAGAGTTTGCTCTGTTGATCAGCAATATTTCAAGGATTTTTATGGACTATGTTGGATGTGGTGAAGCTGTGTGTTGTTCTGGTAGATGTCTTTGCTAATGAAGCATGTTGCTTTGGTGAAGATAGCATTATTTGTGAAAATTATAACAGTTGTGTCTATTTTCTTTAGTGTGAGTAGATTACTTCCCAATTGCTCTGCCTTTTGAGCAGAATCTGAGCCACTTGTTCACTTTAAGTTAGATTAGGCATGTTTTATTCCTGAAATCTCAAAATTTATGTTGATGTCTATCCAAGTGTGATAAGTTTCGGCTGTTATAGTACCAAGTGTTAAATCAAATAAAATCCTGGATTAGTAGACATCACGAACCACTAAGTGTGAATAAACACCTATATATATCGACCTATCTATCTGTCTATCTATATAATCACCACAAACTGCAGCATGAACATTGAATTTATTGACAAATTTTTTTGGCTCATTGTTGCTCTCAGCAACACATCATCCTCGAAGCCACTAATAATCATTCTCCTAAAAGAAGGAGTTGTCGATTAAAGACTCAGTGGAAAATCATTCAGAGCTTGAAAAACTGCAGCCTACCATGTCCTCAATTAAAAGGCTAGCTGTTGTGAAATAAAACCAACCGCAACAGAAAGGCAAAGGAAACTCTAATGAAGAAAAAGTGATGGTAATTTGCAAGGAAGAGAATCAAATGGGAATGAGCCTTTTCTTTCTTTATAGTGTTGAGTTCATGAGCGATATTGAGCAAGAATTTTTCATAGAATACAGAAAACACTCCACTTATTTCCATCCTGTACCGAAATGATTTGAAAAAGGTCGATCTGAGCAATTAATCACTCGCAACACTATATTTATGGCCACCCTAAATGAAAGCTCATCTGTATTCAATTTTATCTTAAATTTCCCTAAAGTTTATAAGAAGATTTGAGAAAAAAATTAAAGATGTGTAACCAACTCTTACTAATGATAATAATGAATAACTTACATCAAATAACTTCTTCGAGAGTAAAATACATAATAATACAAGTCAAACTGCCAACAAGTTGTTTATCGAAATTCCAAGATGAACACTTCATTAAATTTTATATCAGTCTTCCATGCTGTAGAACTTCATGGCCTAAACTCACACTACAACAGGCTGTATCACAGTGCTGAATAACTCACCCAAGGGCGCTTCCAGAGCTATGAAAGTGGGGGAAACATAAGTGAAAATTTTTGGCCACACCCTCTTTTTCTCTGAAGATTTGCCACTACCTCACCCTCAATTATATCGATTTTAAAGAAATTCCGAGCACCACCTTGGCAAAAAGTGGGTGGGGGCATTTCCCCCATATCCCCGGTGGCCATGTCACTGCTTTCAACTCTGGAGATGTTTCATTTAAACCTGCCTGTGTAGAGTGTCACCAACTTTCAACAGCTAGCTTATACGCTCTTCATCATGCATAAATATCAATGGAAAGAGCTCTGTTCTGCTGGTGTAATCGTTGATTTCAAGGAATTGTAAATGAAAGATCTGATATTTTTGGGATACTTTCACTGTATTTTTTCTTAACTTTGCAAAGAAGTATATTACTTAACATAATGTTTATGAGTAACTACAGACTATTTACAGATACTGGCGTCAAACAAGTAACTGAAAAGAATTATATGAACATAGTCGTTTTGTATAAGAAGTACTAAGGTAAATAATCAAAGTTTAATCTAAACTTCACGAGATGCTAGATACTAGTGTTTTGTGGTTGTTAATAAGTTCCTTTCGTCTACAATAGAAACAACTATCCCTGCATTTCAGGGTTATTTTGCTGAAGCTGAAAATCCAACTCGTCCAATTTCAAGTAAATGATCATTTAGTAACGCAACTATGCAGCCCTAGCTTTGTCTTGCCTACAAATAATTTAATTAAGTTCTTCCCCCATTTTGTCTTTCTGCAATGCAACGTAAGTGCATAAAGAAAGTTAAAAAGCAAAGAGCTATTTCAAATTGTCGGGTTCTCAATTACTAACCTTAGCAGCCAAAGAATTTTGCTTAAATATTGGTAAAGTCTACAAATGCTCAATCATTAAACACATTTGCAAAACCTGACAATTTGAAAAGTTTGCTTTTCAACTCAGGCACCTCCCTCGCTCATTGCTATCTCTACACGTCAATACCCATAATGCCTTGCATTATTGTTAATACTTGTGTTAATTTTTCTACTGGTCGATTAGAGAATTGACCTTTCATGCACACAGAACGGGTTCATTGGAGGTACGAGTTTGTCCATTAAGAGTCTTATGCCATCCATAATTCTGGCCGTTTCACCGCTGCAATATGTCTTCTTTGCGTGTTGAATGCATTTTCCCATTAGTCCATATTTCCTACGGAATGAAATTCACTATAAGACAAAATGATCTAAGGCAAAACACGTTAAAGCTATATATATATATATATATATATATATATATATATATA